>CAUYTI010063210.1:0-15050 GCA_963575145.1 Galago senegalensis
AGGAGGAGGAGGAGCGGGAACCAGTCCAACTTCCGGGTAGTGGAGCGGCACGCCACCGGCATCTTGCTTTTTCCTTCCTCCTCCCTCCGTGTACCCCTCGCCGCGCCCTCCTTTCCTTTTAGTCCCGGCCCCACCCTCCAAAATGAACAGCTCGGACGAGAAGCAGCTGCAGCTCATCACCAGTTTGAAGGAGCAAGGTAGGCGGGCACGCGGACGCCAGGTGTGGGCAGCCGCGGCCCGTGGGCGGGGACCTCCCCGGCGCCGGAGCTGGGGCAGGTGGCGGTTGGGCGGGAGGCGCTGCGGCCGCCGAGGTCTCCCCAGTAGCTCCGTTACCCGCGGAGAAGCGTCCTTCGTGCCCCCTGCACCTTGGAGAGCCCAGGGCTGAGGATAAAGTGCGAGTGTCCGGGAGAGGCGGGCCCGGCAGGGTGACACGGGCTGCTGGCTGGTTTCGTTAGCTGGCTACCGAGGGTTGGGGGTAAGGGGCAAGGATCGGGCACGGACGAGGTCTCAGGGTCCCACCTTCCTTGCCGCAGAAGCGGGTGGGCTAGGGTATCTTGGCGGCTTTGGGCGGCTCTGCTAGACTTGGCCCCACCCTTCGCATTTGTTGGCGCTTGGTGGCCTGCGGCGCTGCTTCACACCCTTCCCTGCTTTTGCTTTGGGTTAGATCTAGTTCCTTTCCCCTTATCCAGCTGGGATTTTCAAGGCCACGATTTGTTTTTATCACTTCTCGTTTTTTAGCAATTTATTAGTGAGTCAGCATCTTGCCTGTGTGGGGCTTCCTCAATTACCAGATTGGTGCTGGGCGCAGGAAAGCCAGGCCATGCACCCACTCTATACTGCTTGGTAATTAGCCCTTAAAAAAGAGCTGTTTCAATCAGTCTTCTTATTATTATTAATATTACCACACTTCTAAACAAAACCAGATCAGCGACCAAATGTTAACCTAACATTTTAAAAATTATTACCCGGATCAAAGTGTCTGAGAGTATGGGTCAAGGAGAGGAACCGTATGGATTTAGGAAGTAAAACTGTTTTGAGCGACTTGCTGACACGGTGGAAAGCCCCCAACCCCCACCAACGGTTTAGTTCCAGTTCTTTCACTTCTTGTGGTTCGGGTCCCCAGCTCTGGGAACTTGGAGGAGTCTTTTCCCTTCTGGCGATCTTGTGGTTAATTAAGCTTTATCTGCCTAAGGCAAGAGCTAATGCAGATGATTGTTCAGGACTATTACTGTTGTTCCTTGAGACCGCAGACTTAATATTTACCTAGGTGCCTAGATCCCACGAACAAATCTCAACATGACCATGTACTGTGTAACCTTGGAGAAATTCTCTACCTCTCTGAGAGGGACCTAACACCTTCCTTTGTGACATCTCTCCTCTAAAACAAACATCAGTGAACCTAGTGTGTGGACAGAATGCATGTTTGGAGTCTCTCAAACGTTTTAGTGTGGGACTGGATTCTCTTGGTATTTTAATTTTAATAACATCTTCCCCTCCCCCCACCCATCTCATAACATACAGACTCTTGATTATATTCTAAACCTGTGGAGTTTTGGTATTGGTAATAACTGTCAGTGGGTATCACATCTTTTGATGGATGGTCAGTTTTCAAATGATTAAAAGATGTCACTTTTCATTCTGTATATAATTTCAAGGGTTGACTAGCCGTGAAGATAATCTACAGAATGTTTGTATTTAATTTTGGAAAACATTCTTTGTCTCTTTGTTGGATCTGAGGCCTGAGAAAAAGGGAGGATTTTTAAGTTTCTGGCTCTTTCTTCTCTTTCACTGCATTGGAGAACAAACAGATCCATGGTGTTGGTATTTTGAGAGGTTCTATTACATTTCCTTGACTAAGGGCATAGCAAAGGAAACAGAACAATTAGAACTTTGAAATTTGTGTTTTTTAAGAGGTACACCTTGTTTTAGGATAGTAAGTCCGCTTACACAGGTATTGGGATTTTTTTCAGCCCTCAGTGTGATTTTTATACATCTCAAAACCAGGGTATTTGCTTGTCATTAGATCATAGACTGTAAAAGCAATTGGCTTATTTCAAGAGTATTTAGTTGCTATTTGACCTGTGGAACTAACCGGGACAACAGGAACTGGAGGACAGGCAGCTAGGTCTTTGAGTACTTAATAATGCATATTGTAATCAATTTTGTAAACTGATAGTGTTTGGTGTTTGTTTTTGAAAATAGTACCTTTTACTATCTGTTTACATTGTGAGTAATAATTCTTCTACTCCTATTTGATGTGGACAAGAACTGTTATTGATTAAATACTCTTATTTTCTTTTTTAGTGTTGAGTAAACATATTTATTCAGTCCTTTAACTAATACTTGCCAAGTGCCTACTGTATATAAGGTCCATGTGCTAAGGCATTGGGAGTGTAGATCGTGAACCAGAGAGTTCTTGTTCTTGCCAAGTTTATTATCTAGTAGACAAGATAGTCATGAATCAAGTAATCACACAAATACATGTACAATTACATATTTTTTTCTAGGATAGATTTTTAGAATTTGAATTACTGGATTTCAGGTTATGCACACATAGAGCCTTGCTAGACATTGCAAAAGTGTCCCCCCACCCCCCCCCGGCCCCCAACGGTTCACATTGCTGCCAGCAGTGCCCATTTCCCCACACACTGGTCAACATTGGTGAATAGCAATCTCTATTAATTCGAGAGCCGGATGAGTTTTCTAATTTTTGCCAACCTAATGGGCAAAGTGATATTTTTTAAAATTTGGGTTGCTCTGGTTATTTGGTGAGATTTGAAATCTTTTCACGTTTATTGGCCCTTTAGTTTCATCATATGGTTCCTTCCTTAGTGAGTTTTTTACATTGACATATATTTGTATGTATTTATGGGGTACGTGTAATATTTTGTTACATGTGTAGAATGTGTAATGATCAAGTTAGGGTTTAGGGTATCTGTCATTTGGAGTATTTATCATTTCTCTGTGTTGGAAACGTTTCAAGTCTTCTAGCCATTCTGAAATACACAATACACTGTTGTTATCTTAGTTAGAACCCATTCCTTCTGAGTACATGTTTTTCCTCATTAACCAACCTCTTTTCATTCCCCTTCCCCACCACTTAGTGAGTTTTAAGCCTAAATTTTGAACCCGTTCCCCAGAATGGTATTCAGAAAGGAGGTTACTATCTACTCTAAACCACAGAGCTGACAGCAGCCTTCCCTAATGTGAAGGCTTCAGTGGTGTGGTGAATAAAGTTGCTTTTGACAAAAGTTGTGAAATGTAATGACGGAGTCTGTCATAATATGAACAATCTCTAATTTATACTTACCATTCCCTAAGCTCTATGTCTTATAAATCACACCCACTTCTGAATTACTTCAAAACATTGTATGTTCCCTTCTAGTGAATGGTATAATTAGCTATGTCTTTCTAGAAAGTTATATTATGTCCCCTTTAAAAAAATTAGCCAATGTGTGATTGCTTATGTTTGAGCAGATGTTGAGGTAATGAGGTAATTCTCCTTTTGTCTTTTTGGGGGCTTTATTTCATTGGACTGATTGACATCTTTAATGCATGGAGAAATGGCAACTTTGATACTATTTCCAATGCATGCTTGTATTTCCTAGCTACAAAAGTGGACATTTCCCTTACAAAACATCATACAATTTGCTCCCCCTCCACAATTCTATTGGAAAGATGATAGACTTAGTTTAGCATTTGTTTAAGGTGCGTGATTTTCTGTGGAATTCACTTAACCCACATGAATATTCATGGCTAGGCCCTGGGCTAGGCATCAGAGACATAGAGATGAATAACATCTTTCCCCTGCTGGTGAGGAGTTCTAGTTTAGAGATAGTGACAGGCATGTAAATCCCAGGAAGAATGTCTAGTAGGCTTAGTTTGAGTCTTGGATTCAAATCTCTTGGCCAAGGAAGAGCAACACACTGTGATTGGCAGTCCCCACAAAGACCAATAGATTGGAGTAGCTGTCCAAAACAGAATGGGGTGCCACCACCAAAAAGACTTTCAGGGTAGACATAAATAACACATGGCCACTAAACTGATGAGCATAGTAATGTCTTGTCATTGGAACTTAGGAAGTTTTGAGGAGAGTGATTGCTACTTAAGGATGTTCTAATAGAAGACCAAAACAACAACAATAACCCAAAAGTTGGGGGCTAACACTATTTAAAATGAAATTCCTACAGTAAGAAAATTTGGTTTAAAGCATTTTAAACCTCCTTTCATCTTTAGAGTTAGCATAAACCAGTGTAATATCTAAGGTCTCTTTTCTTGCCTCCTTGAAGATGATGCCACTACATTTAACCCCATTCCCATTCCTCAGTTATCTTCTGTTAACCTTTTGTTGCATTTCCTCCCAGAAATTGTGTGTTTGTATATATCACATGACGTGTAATTGTTTATATCAGTGCATATAGAATTCAGTCATTAAAAATTGATTGGATAACGTTCCAATATATGGATGTTTCCGATTCTTGCTATTAAAAATAATGCTTCTGGGACACAACTATAAGAGGGATTCTACCTAACAAATGCAAACATTGTAACCTAGTTGTTTGTACCCTCACATTAACCTGAAATAAAAAGAAATAAAATAACATTTAAAAAATGCTTCTGGTAATGGATTAGAATGGGAGGTATTAGTAAAACTAACTCAGCTCAATATAGATACAGATGGTTACATGTAGAAATATTTATAGATACGCATATATTTTTTGGTTAGGATACACACTTGTATTTTCTTGCTTAGTCTAGCATGCTAGTACACACCTGTAGTACCAGCTGACAAATTTTTAAATTTTTTGTAGGGACAGGGTTTCACCATGTTGCTCAGGCTGGTCTCAAACTCCTCACCTCAAGCAGTCCTCCTACTTCAGCCTCCCAAAGTGCTGAGATTGCAATCATGAACTATTACTCTGTGCCTGAAGAAATTCTTGTGGCCAAAGATGGAGTAGTTTGAAAAACAAAATATTAGATTATAATCCAAAGTATAAGAGTAATACTCACGGGTCGATACTGATGTGCTGAGAGAGCCTGGATACACCAGTAGCAAGGAACACACCTTGTGCCCAGAACTTGGCTTTAATACCATTCTCCAACAATACGAACAAGGGTTCCTGGGAGAAATGGTTGATTTTTTAGGAATGGGGCTAAAGATACACAAGATGAGTCTGTGGCATTTTATAGTGCCAGAAACTAAGGAAGTGCTCAAACTAATAAGCCGACATTGAGGGAATACAGCAGTCACCTTTCTTCATGGAGGCTGTTTTAACACCCCAGCAGATGCCTGGCTGCACTGATAATATCAGGTCCTATATATGCTATGTCTTTTCCTATACATACATACCTATGATAAAGTAGCTTATAGATTAGGCACAGTAAAAGATCAACAATAATAACCAATAATAAAATAGAACAATTATAACAACACATTGTGATAAAAGTTAGGAGAATGTGGTCTCTGTCAAAATATTGTCCTGCCTGTCATCACCTGTTTTCAGGAAAGTGAAGATGTGGACAAGGCAGGGACAACTGTATGTCAGACATAGGAACCAGTTAAAAAAACTTTTTCTTCCCTCATTCTGTCACCCAGGCTGGAGTGCAATGTCATAGTCACAGCTCACTGTGACCTCCAACTCCCAGGCTTAAGCAATCTTCCTGGCTCAGTGTCTAGTGTACTAGTACTACAGGTGTGTACCAGCATGCTAGACTAATTTTTAAATTTTTTGTAGGGACAGAGTTTCACCACGTTGCCCAGGCTGGTCTCAAACTCCTCATCTCAAGCAGTCTTCCCATTTCAGCCTCCCAAAGGGCTGAGAGTACAGTCATGAGCTACCATGCCAAGCCTGAAAGAACTTCTCATGGTCAAAGATGGAGCAATTTGAATAACAAAATATTAGATTATAATCTAAAATATAAGAGTAATACTCATGAGTTGAGACTGATGTAAGTGGGTTAATAAATAAATGGTGAGAAGAGACAAATCTCCTGTGCAGAACAATTCCAAAAAATTCCTCCCTATCCTGACTCCCTGATCCTACTCTGCAGTGGAGAGACCAGATAAATACCACCTCAGCTAGATGGTCAAGGGTGAACCTCAACGGTGATAAGTCATGTTGATAGTATACGTATATCTTTGTTGTGGTGTGATGAAAATGGAATTTTGCCTCTGTGCTTTTCCCCTGTAAATCCATAAATTCAGCCTATTTATGAAGAAAAGATCAGATAAATCCCAATGGAAGGACATTCTATAAAGTACCTGCTAAGAACTCAAAACTGTCAAGATCATAAAAAATGAGGAAAATCTGGGGAACTGTCACAGCCAAGAGATGCCTGAGGATCCAAGGGAAGAGGAAAAAACTAACTCTCTTAGGTTCATAGTTGGAACAGACCCCTGTAACAAAAGTCAGATTAACAAGTTTACTAATATATCAGTGCACATCTCATGGAAGAAAAGTAGCTCTGGCTTATATGTTGTCTTTAGCAAATAACAATAAATTTTAGAGAATCGGCAGCACAAAGAAAGTAGTTCCAGGTTTTCAAAGGCAGGAAAATACGGGAAGGTAAATTTATGGGGTAAAGTCTGCTCACAGACTTCTGGTATGAGTTGTAAAGGAGAAGGCAGTCATGTAAACTGTGTATTCAGGGCACCAGACCAGTTTATCCAAGGGGGTTTTATTGGCTACTTAAATCAACCTTAGTTCCTTAAAACTGGCTGATCATATCAGAAGATACAATATTTCAGTCATAGCCTTAAGAGGATATCCAGTGCCTTAAGTTATGTTCTTTTACAATAAGAACAGATTGTTGAAGTAATGCAGATAAGTATATTGTTATAAACATAAGAATACTCAAGAGGCCAAATGCAGTGGCTCATGCCTATAATCCCAGCCCTTTGGGAAGATCACTTGAGGCCAGGAGTTCGAGCCAGTCTCAGCGATATGGTGAGACCTCATCTCTACAAAAAATAAGATGGGCATGTTGACAGGTACCTATAGATCAGGCCTCCTCAAACTATGGCCTACAGGCCACAATGCGGCCCGCCTAGGACATTATCCGGCCCACCGGGTGTTTTTGCTGCCGCTGCCTATCCTGCTTAGCAGATGACTCATCCTAGGGTCTGCAGTCCGGCCCTCCAATGGTCTGAGGGAGAGTGAACTGGCCCCCTGTTTAAAAAGTTGGAGGACCCCTGCTAAAGATAGTCTCAGCTACTTGGGAGGCTGAGGCAGGAGGATCACTGAGCCCAGAAGTTGGAGGATGCAATGAGCTATGTGATTGTAGCATATTCCAGCCTGGGTGATAGAATGAAACCCTGTCTTTTAAAACAAAACAAAACAGAACAACCCCTTACAAATAATTTTTAAATTTTGGAGGGATTGGGAGATAGGGAGAAAAAGTAAGGGTTTCAATTCTTTTTACAAAAGTATACCAAATTGTTATAAGCTATAGTTAGATACCTTAAAGAAAAAAGTTTCTGGGCTGGATGCGGTGGCTCACACCTATAATCCTAGCACTCTGTGAATTTGAGACCATCTTGAACAAGAGCTAGGCCCTGTCCCTACTAAAAATAGAAAAAAATTAGCCAGGCATTGTGGCGTGCACCTGTTGTCCCAGCTCCTAGGGAGGTTGAGGCCTATCAACATGCCCATCCCTTGAACTCAGGAATTTGCAGTTGCTGTGAGCCAGGCTGACTCTATGGATCTCTAGTCTGGGCAACACAGTGAGACTCTGTCCCTCCTCTGCCCCCTCCCCCTCCAAGAAAAAAGTTTCCTGGAATCTGGGGAACAAAATGTAAAAGAATCAGCAGTGTTTCAGACAAGAAGTCATGAAAATCATAGTCCTTCATCAATTTAGTCTCATGTAATTAGCTATTGTTTTACTTGATGTTGAGTTAGCGATTTTAGGAGCCTAGTTTTTCCATTAGAGTTCTTCAGTTCTTAAGTTCTTACCCAGTCCAATGATAGGGTCTTAAAGTTATCAGAAACCTGTACTTGTCAGAGTTCTCTTCATTATCCCCATATTCCTCCTGGAAGACACAGCACGTTAGAATTATAATTGCTTGCAAAAAGCTTTTAGAAAGCATCAGAATAAAGCAATTAATTGTAGACAACAAATAAGACTGAAAGTAGTGATGGTTAAAGATCCCACAGTTTATTATGATAATGCACCATTAATAAGGAAATTTGGTTATTTTTGTGGCACACAGCATTAACTATAGGCCAGGAGCAGTTATGGCCGTAATCCTAGCACTCTGGGAGGGCGAGGTGGATGGATTGCCTGAGCTCAGCAGTTCCAGACCAGCCTGAGCAAGAGTAAGACCCTGTCTCTAAAAATAGCCGGGCATTGTGGAGGGTGCCTATAGTGCCGTGTACTTGGGAGGCTGAAGCAAGAGGATTGCTTAAACCCAAGAGTTTGAGGTTGCTGTGAGCTGTGACATCACAGCACTCTACCAGGGGTGACAAAGGGAGATTCTATCTAAAAAAAAAAATTCAACATAATAAACTAAAATTATGACAGATAACAGAGTTCTAGGAATCTCATACAGTTTTGGAACATTCAGATTAATATTAACATATTCATATAAATATGACTTGAAGGTTTTCTATATCACTTCTTTTTTTTTTTTTTTTGAGAATCTCACTTTATAATCCCTGGTAGAGTGCTGTGGCATCATAGCTCACAGCAACCTCAAACTCTTGGGCTCGAGTGATTCTCTTGTCTGAGTCTCCCGAGTAGCTGGGACTTTAAGAGGTCACCACAATGCCCAGCTATTTTTAGAGACAAGGGTCTTGCTTTTGCTGAAGCTGTTCTTGAATTCATGAGTTCAAATAGTCCACCTGCCTTGGCCTCCCAGAGTGCTGGGATTATAGGCATGAGCCACCACTCCTGGCCTGTATCACTTATTGCAATGCTTCCCATATAACAACATGTTGAATAAGCCTAATTGTTATTTCTTTCAAAATTCCAGAGACCCTCTGGAAATACTACAGTTAGTTCTAGGTCAGAAAAACTTAGCTTAGAATTTATGGGGAAGTTTGTAAAAAATAAATGTTTAAAACATCAAAATAGGATAATAGGTCATTGTTGTTCCTGATAACTCAGAGGACAGTTGTGCACTTGAAAAGTATTTGGGTTAGTTTCTATATTTTAGCTGTTTTAAATATAGTAGAACCCATAGTTGACTACTTGCCTACATTGGCCACCTCCTTAAGTAGACATAATTTTCATAGACAGATGTGCATCACATGTGCATATCAGTACAGTAGGCCTGATTCCTTATGTTGACCACCTCCATATGTTGACCAGTTTGTTATAGTCCCTTGGGTGGTCAATTTATAGAGATGCTACTGTATACAAGGTTTGACATTTAAGTTTATGAACTCATGCTAGAAGAATATCACTATAGTCACCTTTGAAGTACTCCCCTTGGGAAGCTATATATCTGTGATAGCACCTAGTCCACCTTTCAAAGCATATTTAGAACTCTTCTTCTAGAATGACCATCAAAGGTGTTGTCATGTGAGGGCTGACAATTTAGTTTGTGAACTTGCCACCATTCAATTATGTTGCAGCACTGTACAAACAACCCAGTAAGGTTTCATAACCTTCGTAGATCAGTGTCTCACAGCTATGTTTGTGTCAGTGTGTGTCAGTGTCTGGCTGAGTGACGTTCATCATTGTAGTGTGTTCAGCTCTGATGGTCATTCCAGAAAAAGAATTTCAAAATTACTTTGAAGAGTGGACTAGGTGATGGCATGAGTGTGTTGTGTCCTAAGCAGAGTGTTTCACAGTGACTGATCTTCAGTGACGTATGCAGCACTTTTTCTAGGTTGAGTTCACAAACTTAATTTTCAAGCCTCATATTTAATTTATGAGCACTCACTTATCTTTAATTCAGTGTGAAATTTTTCATGGATTTTATACCGTGTAGACAAAATGTGCAACTACATATACACATATATACCTAGAAATGCAAGACATAAAGATACTATAATTTTCACTTAAAATTTTTTAGCCATGAGGCAGGTATGATATAAAACTCACTAATTTATAAATGATTGTGGTATCAAATAGAGCAAAGAAGCTTCAAAAAAAAAATTATAGCCTGAGTAACAGCTTTCAATTAAGACTTCTGACCATAGAGCTCTTTAAATCCTTTTAAATATCTCATTATTAGCTCCCCTGGGACTAACAGTAAATGTTCTTGGCTTTTTCCTCCCCTTTCCCCTTTTTGTCTTATGAGTATTATCCTCCTGTAGTTTGTGTTTTAAAAGGGATGATTTCTCAGATAAGACTTATTAGGAAATCTACATCTTAAAAACAGATAAATAATGTAAATTTTCACCCAGAAAGAGTTTTGGGTGGCTTATTTGCCTATTAGAGGCCTAGGAGTAATTATTATTTAGACTTTTTCTTCCTTAAATGTAGGACTGATACTTTACAGTCTTAGTGGCCTGTACTTTACAGTCAGTGCTTTAACCAGTGGCCTGATACTTTACAGTCTTAGCTGACATCCTAAGAAGAATAGGTGAAGTTTGGGATTATTTAGACTAAGTAGGGTGTGAGTTACTTTTAGAAGCACATTCCTATTTTTGTAAAGACTTAAATTGCAAGACAAGGACAGTTGCTTTTAATTCCTCAGAGAATTTGGTTTGTAGTCTGGTTGATATCTAGGGGTTGACTGTCCATCTATTTAACTGTATTATCTTTAACTGTTTTTTTAATTAGCACATTTCCAATTTCCAACTAAGATGGAAATCAAAACAGTTCTGTTTCAATGTTTTTTTTTTTTTTTTTGAAACGGAGCCTCAAGCTATCCCTCTGGGTAGAGTGCCGTGGCTTCACAGCTCACAGCAACCTCCAACTCCTGGGCTCTCCTGCCTCAGCCTCCCAAGTAGCTGGGACTACAGGCGCCTGCCACAACACCTGGCTATTTTTTGGTTGCAGCCGTCATTGTTGTTTGGCGGGTCCGGGCTGGGGATTCGAACCCGCCACCTTAGGTGTACATGGCTGGCGCCTTAGCCGCTTGAGCCACAGGCGCCGAGCCACAATGTTTTAATATACTGTTTATTTTCTTTCTGAGTATATGTTTTCATTTTAGCTTAGGAGAAAAGGCAAAGCAGACAAATGCAGGACAAAATTCTGTGCCCAAGATGTATCTTACAAGTGACCCAAGATCAAAATTACAACCATGCACACACCAAAATCAAGAAGCCCTTTGTCAAAAGAAAAACTTTAGATGAATTAATTTTATCAGAGTTTAGTTGAGCAAAGTACAATTTGAAAATTGGGTAGCCCTGAACCAAAGCAGGCTCTGAAATATTCTATTGCTGCCTTGTGGTTAAAGATTCATGAACAGAAAAAGGAAAGTGACATACAGAAAACCGAAGTGAGGTGTAGACATAGCTGGCTTGGTTAACACTCAGTGTTTGGGCCTATTTGAACTTGGTTGAACAGTTGACCACTTTTGATTGGCTGAAAACTTAGTGATTGACCCAAGGTTAGGTTATAGCTCACTATGTTCAAAGAAACCTTTAGGGCAAGCCAAACTTACAACAGGTAAGGAGGCAGCTTTAGGTTAAATTTAGTTAACTCCTTTATGGTTTTAACCAAGCTCTTCAAAAGGGGGCAAAAGATGCAGCGCTTAAAAGAGCCAGACCCCTATCAAAAGAGAGCCAAAAGAAAGAAAAGTTTCCCTGGTGGAAAACGGCACATTACTCATATTTTTATCTGGTCATATTCTTGGGGCTCCCAACCTTTTTGTTGGCTGCCTGCACACAAAGGTCTGCTAACCCATGTGTCCCTCAAAGATGGAACATCTAAAGGAGGCAGCAGTCAGTAAGACAAATAGGAAAATAAAAGCTGTCCATGGGGACAGGGAGGATTGCTAACAATAAGCTGTCTTATGGCTGAAAACCGTAGATGGAAGAATTACATTCCTAAGGGGTAAAAAAGGTGCAGTCCCTTCAAGATGTAAAGTCTCTCCCAAAGATACCCTAAGAAAGTATAAAGTGAAATAAAATTTAAGTCCCTTGCCAACTAAGTGGACCCCGTCTTGGCTGAGTGGACCCCAGACCTTAAAACTGCATTCCTGACCACGAAGGGAAGGGAGGTTTGGACACTTTAACTTACACTCTCCTCCTTTCTGGACTTTAAACTGGTGGCAAACCAGACTCAAGACCAGGGGTCCTCAAACTTTTTAAACAGGGGGCAGTTCACTGTCCCTCAGACTGTTGGAGGGCCAGACTGTGGGCCCCAGGATGAGTCAGCTGCTAAGCAGGACAGGCAGTGGCGGCAAAAACACCCGGCAGCCGGATAAATGTCTGGCTGCATGTGGTCCCCGGGCCGTAGTTTGAGGATGCCTGCTCAGGACCATTCAAAGGAAAAGTGAGATCATGCCTGCAGGCCATCATTTTGTTTAGCAGATTATTTTTTATATACTGTGGCTTGTTCTAGGACTAACAGATTTGCTATCTTTCCATTCTTTTGTACTGATTCTAAGCTTTTAGTCAAAACTTTATTTTATTAACCAATTACAAATCAAAAATTTTTTTTTAAATTTTTGCTTTCAATTTCAGCTGGCTTTCACTCATCTTAGTTTGAAGTTATTTTTTTTTTAATTTTTTTTTTCTATCTTCTTTTAGCAATTCTCTTGCCCTTTGCCTCCCAAGTAGCTGGGATTACAGGCACCCGCCACAAAGTCCGGATTTTTTTTTTTTTGTAGAGACGAGGTCTCACTTTGGCTCATGCTGGTCTTCTGCTGGTCTCGAACTCAGCTGAGCTCAGGCCATTCATCTGCCTCGGCCTCCCACAGCACTGCGACTACAGGTGTGAGCCACGCCCAGCCACAAATCAAAAATCTTTGAACCCCCTTGTGACCTGTAAGACTTGCTTCACAATATCCCATCTTTTTGTGCCAAACTCATCTATACCTTCCATGTATTGGTTTGTAATTTTACCTACAATTCCTGTCTCCCTAAAAGTCTATAAAACCAAGCTGGGACCCAAACCCCTTGGTACCATTTACTCAAGGCTTCTTGAGTGCAGCTCCCCAGGTCATTGGGCACTCATACTTGGCTCAGAATAAATCTCTTCATTGTATAGATTTTGGTTTTATCCCATTAGCAAAGGCGGAGACCCTCATTGTTAATAAGATGATGAAGATTAAGACAAACTGCCTGAAGAGCTGGTACAGTGGGAGAGACAGACTGGGTAGCTAGCTGCCTAACACAATCAGGCAATTTGTGCCGTCCAGGCTGGTGGAGACCAGAGGAAAAAACCTCCCTTATTACAAAGTCAAGGTCTCAAAATGTAGTACAAGATGAAAGGAGAATCTCATTATGTTTTTCCTTTTTATGACAAACAACACACAAACACACAAGGAAAATAAAGGTCATCTCTGGGAGGCTAAAGATAAATAAACTAAATCCACAAGGGTCACGAATTCAAGAACTATTTTTTTCTTCTTTCAAATGTTTTTCTCCTGCTGCTCGTAATTTGGAAAGGAAGGAATGAGGAAAATTTTTTACCTTCTCTGAGTCATGTACTACAGGTAGACAGAACTGAATTTGGTATCAAAACCGCTTTGAGATACCATCTAACTCCAGTAAGAGTAGCCCACATAACAAAATTCCAAAAGTACAGATGTTGGCGTGAATGTGGAGAAAAGGAACACTTCTGCACTGCTGGTAGGAATGCAAGCTAACACATTCCTTTTAGGAAGAAGTTTGGAGAACATTCAGGAATCTAAAAATTGACCTGCTGTTGGATCCTGCAATTCCTCTACTAGGAGTATATCCAAAAGACCAAAAATCACTTTGCAAAAAAGATATTTGCACCAGATTATTCATTGCAGCTCAATTCATAATAGCCAAGTCATGGAAGAAGCCCAAGTGTCCATTGACCCATGAATGGATTAATAAAGTATGGTATATGTATACCATGGAATACTATGCAGCCTTAAAAAAGATGGAGACTTTACCTCTCTATGTTTACATGGATGGACCTGGAACATATTCACCTAAGTAAAGTAGCTCAAGAATGGAAGAAAAAGTATCCAGTACTCAGTACTTCTATTAAACCAATTTATATTTACTCACACTTTATTATGAAAGATAGAACACAACTATAGCTCAGGTGAAGGAGGAAATGGAGGGGGATGGGGCGGGAGAGAGGAGGTTTGATAGAGGGAGGGTAAATGGGGGGACCACACCTATGGAGCATATTGTAAGGGTACAAGTCAAATCCATCAAATATAGAACATAAATGTCTTAACATAATAATCAAGTAAGTGAGGCAAAAGCTATATTAATCAGTTTGATGCAAGCACCCCAAATTGTATAAAAAAATCAACACATTGTACCCCACATATGCATAAATGTATTCATGATCTATGTGTATATGACTTAAAAAAAAATTCTTACCTTTTCTGCCACCTCCAGGATCCGATCTGTAGGTCCTAGAGCAAGTGGTCAGAATATCCTGCCAACCATGCCAACATGAAGGGGAGAAAAATAATTGCTCCCTCACCCCGATAGGTTGATAGGTCTGTAGTTGTTACAGAGTTCTGTAACAAAAGAGATTAATAAGAGATAAACAAGTGAGCTTTTTAACATGCAATGATGCAGGAGAAACGTAACTTTAAGCAGTGGCTTAAACTGGGGCTTATATTACTATTTCATCTTCAACAAAGAGCAGTCAATTTCAGAGAAGCAACAGGACAAAGGACAGTAGTCCTAGACTTCCAAAAGGCCAAATGTGGGGTATAAAGTTATGGGGAAACTGATGAGTAAAGACTTCCCTTAGATTCCTCCTGCACCATCTCTGAGCTGATAAGGGCTGTGAAGGGCAATTTATATCGTTTTTTTTTTTATTGAATGTTAACTATGTACATTAATGCACTTCTGGGGTACAGTGTGGGGTTTTCACATGCAATCTGAAATACTTCCATTAAACTGGTCAACACAGCCTTCATGTCATTTTCTCAGTTATTGCTTTAAAACGTTCACATTCTACTCTTAGAAAGATTCACCTGTACCCCTATAAGA
>CAUYTI010063213.1:0-19198 GCA_963575145.1 Galago senegalensis
CACAATGACTATGCAAATGTCATGAAATTTATGTGAACCAGCTTGATGAAAGTATTTCAGAATGTGTGTGAAAACACTACACTGTACCCCATGTTTGTATTGATGTATGCAGCTATCATTTAATTTAAAAAATTACAAAAATAAATAAATAAATAAATAAAAATAGAAAAAATTTCCCAGGTGTGGTGGCAGGCGCCTGTAGTCTCAGCTAATCAGAAGGCTAAGGCCAGAGGATGGCTTGAACTCAGGAATTTAAGGTTGCTGTGAGCTATGATGACTGCATGACACTCTACCCAGAGCGACAGACAAACACAAACACAAACAAACAAACAAAAAAACCCCCACACTTCCTCTAGCAACTACTTGACCCAGATCCCCTGTGTCTCATTGGGCTGGTCCCACCAGCTAGACCAATCACGGTCAAGGAGGACATGATGCCCCAAGACCCGCCAGCCCTGCAGCTGGAGGGGATCTCCACATAACACAGTTGCCTGCTGGGCAAGTTCATGGGCATGCGTACTAATGAAGGCAACGGATCAAAGCCGCTTAGAGCTGTGATACTTGGAGAGAACCTGAAATGATGCTTTAGTGGCATTTTTTCTTAAGTTCTTTCAGAGGCCTTTTAGCAAAGTCCTCCCCGTTCTATCAACAGGCACCAGAGGGCCAACAGTGACGCCTTTCCGCGCTGCCCTCTAGAGGCTGACCTGAGAGAGGTCAGAGCCTCGGACTCGGGTGTCTGCAGACTTTCAAGGAGCAGCCACAGTGATTTTGAGAAAGCTAGTGGAGCTCCTAAAGACAGTGTTTTAGTCACACCTGGGCTGTCCAACATTGGGCTGTGAGCATGGGCTGTTAGGGAACGCAGCCCAAACTGAGATGTGCTCGAAGCGCAAAGGACATCCTGGATAGTGAAAGCTTGGTACAGAAGAAAAGAATGTAAAATAGCTCACGATTTTTGTATTGGTTACATGTTGAAATTAGAAAACTTTTGCATACATTGGTTTAAATAAAAATAGTTTATGAAAATTAATATCACTTGTTTCTTTTTATTTCTTTAAAAGAAATTTTAAATGGCACGTATTCACAGCTCCCCTTGTTTCATCAGACAGTACTGTGCCATGCCCTTGGCTGGGCAGAGAGAGGAACTTGGTAGGGGGTGACGGAGAGAAGGAAGGGCCAGGCACACTGAGAAATCCTGGGGGGAAGCTTGAACCAACTTACAGGGTGTTTTCCATAGATTCCTTGCCTAGGGTAAGAAAGTACCATAGCAGGATCTCGCTGAGGGTTTGATAATGGCAATGATGACAATCACGGTGACAAGGATAACTTTCCTCTAATGAAATGGTGGAGGTGCTATCAGAGGTGCAGTCTTCATTCCTCTCTTATCACTTGGACACACATGGTGCCACCCTAGTTGCTGATTTCACATCAGCATGGTTTCCTCTCCTCTCTCTGTAAACCTCAAGCCTGATGAACCTGCCCAAAATTGCACCATTAGAAGATTCTATATGTCAGATTAAACTCAATACTTAGCACATTAAATGCATCCCACAGTTGCCCCAGAGTTTATCTGTGAATCAGAATGGATGACTAATGTCAAACTTGGCTGTGGAAAAGCAAAAAGCCTTACACGTGCATTTATCATTTTTTTCTTTCAAAATAGAGGTGTTGGACCATTTCACATTTAGGAGATGGGGAAAATGAGCTTGCATGAAATACCCCTGCTTATGTGATCCATCTCTTTAGATGCGGACAATCGAACGTTTCTGTTAACACCACCTATCACTTTGTGACACACATCAGACAGAGCAGCATTCTGTGCGTCACTTCATTTATCAGAGCAACATAATGGAAATCTTCCAGCTTCTTTCTCTTTCAGAAGGCAGAAATTTGCTGCTTTGCAATACTTTTTATGGAGTTTGCTGAAGACAGATGAATCACAGAAATTGTTAAAATAAAAGCTTCCCAAAATTTTTGACTGAGGCCAATGCCAAGAATCAAAACAGAAAGCGGAAGAAATTGTGCAGTGATGAATAAAATGGTGACTCCTAATTCTAATTACTAGGGGACATTGCACCCTCATTTTGCACCCACCATCAAAGTCCAGGACATCCCATGGAAGTGCACATTATAAACTCGTATGTTAGTGCTAAGGAGTCTTAATACGAAGAGAAATCAATGCAGTGAAGTTAGTGCATCAATTCATCTTGTTTAGATTCTGTACTGTACATTGTTTTATTCAAAAATACCTACTTTCTATTCTGCCAAAGACTCTTGGTAAATAGTGTGAAAGATACAAGAGTAAATAAAATAGAATTGCTATCTTCAAGACTGTCATCTAAGGAGAAAGAATTAAACAATTATACAAATTAACTCTAGGACCTCTACCACAATGGATACAAATCAATAATACTTTAAAATTACTCTCCATTATTTCCATTTTTAATATTGAACCCATATCTATTGCTAATAAGAACTCTTTAAAAAAGCAATAGTCATTTTAATTATTTGACTGTATGCCCAGCTCTGTGCTGTCTTGGAATCACTGTGTCACCCACACTTTGTGCCTGTGGGGCCTGTGTTTACAGTAGCCATGGGTATGGGACAGGGGAGCCTGTTGGAGGTGGGGGAGGGCAGACAGGGAGGTGAGGGCAGAGAAGGCAGGGAGGAGGAGGATGGGAAAGCAGGTGGGTAAAATGGGGAAGCTTTGGGCTTCCTCAGAGGTATAGGCAAGTCCATGAAGAAAGAAGACCAAGTGTCATGAAGGGCATTGTTCTCAGAGCTGTAGTTTGCAACCAACTGTATAACATTAGCACTTTGAGGTTTTTGGTCAAACCATGTTAAGCTACCCTCCTCTCAGCTAAATGTTCAAGGAAAAGTATACAATTTCCTTACTTTTTTATCTCCACACTTCATATTTCCATGGTGCCTAGAACTTTGAACTAGTCAACATATCTTTATTCTTCAAAAGACTCAATTACTCAAATCTGTAGTTCCATCTCCTAAGAGTCATTAGATATCTTTGTATTAGGTTTTATTTTTACATTCAGGCAAAGAACTCTTTGGTTTTCAAATAATTTTATTTATCATCAAGCACCACCTAGTTTATTTTAGAATCCTGGGATCTTACAGGTAAAAAAAAAAAAAAAAACAACCAAAGAACTGATATGTAGTTAACAGGAATGGGAAATTGAGTTCTTGCTATTGTTAATGTGAATATTATCAGTAATATTACCAGTGGTAACAAATACAGTTCCTTCAAGGTGATCAGGACATGGGAAAGTATTTCACTATAGGAGTCCTCTACAGTAGAAAGATAGTATCAGAGTTTTAAAAGGGAAACCAGGATATTTTAAATATAGGGTTTCCCCAGCTTCAAAATATAAAATAGTGCTTTGACCATGGTGGTAATTTTATACAAAGAATAAAAATTAAAAACCACTAATATATCTGAAAATACAATTTACCAAATTTTACTGACTGGTAAATTATAGACTGCATGGAGTCACTATGACAACCGTTAATGGGATATGGAAAGCCAAATGCTGTTTCTCCATTGGCTGGGTGACTGGTCTTTAACTGCTGGAGAAGACCAGCTCAGTAAACAGGAAATCATCTCCATGGCAACGAGCCATTAAACTTAACTTTTTAAGTTACATGAAGAGGTAATTACTTTATTTTTTATTTCCATTTTTATAATTTTCACAGTTTATAATAGCAGTGAGGACCTTTGAGGTCAGGCATTTCCTGGCTCTTAATAACAGGCTAATTTAAGGTCACCAATGCTTAAAACATTGTGCCAATTTTTTTTTTCTAATGAAAAGAGAGCTGCGATTTTTTACCCCCTTCCTGAAGTCTGCAGCACAAATAAATGACAGAATTTTATGTTCGCACACGTGGTGTTTTGATTTCCTGCAGATGATAACATCGGGGATGGGACATAGCCTCTGGGTGTGTGTGAGACAAGCCTTGGGATGCCAGAGAAAAACCACAGTCTCCTCGGGGTGGCAGACAGCAAGATAAACCCAGGGATGGAGAGAGATGGCAAGACTGAGCCTCACTGGGCAGAACTCAGGGGAGAGCATGTACTCAGGCTCAGCACTCAGGGACTGCTCTTTGGAGGAAGTGACCAGTGAAGGTCACCTTCTGAAAGTACCACAGGGCTGTAGTCCTGGGAAAAAGCTTCCACACTTCATCCCCAACCCCAGAATACCCAGGAAATTTTGTCTTTTCTACTAGGAGGGAACCTTAGTGTATTCTATGCACTGGAACATTCCAAGCCAGCCTGTAGTCATGTGTTGTCTTGGGAACAAGAGGGGCAGACTGGGTGAAATCATGACCTCAGGTAGCAGAACCCAGCATCCAGACAAGGGACACAGTGCTCCTCCGCAGTCATCTGACAATTTTGAATGTAGCTCTGAGGTCGGTCACTCGGCTAAAGGGAAGAAGGATGAGACACAAGGCGGCTTCAGCAACCCTGTCCTGCTCACGTGGCACAACCCTCTTAACTGTCAGTATGTACATGTCCAGTGTGCCAATTGGAAAAACACCAATGGGAGAAAATTCTAAAAATTTTACTCTCAGCACCAGAGCCCCAGGAAACCACCCCACTGCTACCAGTCTCCAGAGAGGCAAAGAGAAGAGAAAAACTGCAGAGAGCAAGAGAAAGAGAAGCACTGAGACCTGCACAACTCCCAGTCCACACCAGACCCTGAAGACACAGAAGCAACCCCAGTGCCCATCAACTCAGGAATGGATTAACAATCTGTGGTATATGTAGACCATGGAGTATACTCTTTAGCCACGAGAAAAGATGGAGATTTTACATCTTTTGTGTTTACATAGATGAAGCTAAAACACTTCTTAAAGTATCTTAAGAATGGGAAAAAAAGCATTCAATGTATTCAATACTGATATGAAACCAATATATAAAAAACAACATGCTGACATAAAGGAAAAAACACAAATATAGTCTAGCAAGGGGGAAGGGAGAGAAAAGGGGGTATGAGGACAGAGGATGGAGGGTGATTGGCGGAATCTCACCTAATGTGCACAATGAGAGGCTGTTCAGCATGTCCCCTGGGTGAAGGGCCCAACTACAACTTGAACTTTACCTTAGAATTGAAAACAATGTAATCTAAACATTTGTACCCTCATGCTAATCTGAAATTAAAAAGGGAGGGATGCTATCTAGGGGAAGAATAGGAAGAATCCTACAGACACTGGAGATGCCAGAGCATCCTGGAGGTGCCCAGTGGAAGTTGTACTTTTTGATAAATGCTAGGATTCTGATGATGGCACAATTTGAAATATGATTATCATCATTTTACTTTTTAAAAATACTTAAATTCATTTTTCATTTTTTTCTTAAACTGTATCATTAGCACCAAAACCCATCAGTGTTGGAAAGGGCTAAGTGCCACCAACCAGCTATCTAGGAGCAGGGCTGAGTCAGGGGCGTGGACTTGGCCCAGGTCAGTGCTCAAACTCTGAGCTCAGTGGTTCTCCACCTTCCTAATGCCTTCTAATGCTGCGACCCTTTAATACAGTTCCTCATGTTGTGTTGACCCCTAACCATAAAATTTTTGTTGCTACTTCATAACTGTAGTTTACTTCATAACTGTAGTTTTGTTACTGTTGTGAATTGTAATGTAAACATCTGATATGCAGGATGTATTTTCATTGTTACAAAAGGGTCGTGACCCACAGCTGAGAACTG
Source organism: Galago senegalensis (assembly GCA_963575145.1). Classification (NCBI taxonomy): domain Eukaryota; kingdom Metazoa; phylum Chordata; class Mammalia; order Primates; family Galagidae; genus Galago; species Galago senegalensis. The sequence goes on from CAUYTI010063213.1 coordinate 5,717, forward strand.
CTGGCTCAGAGGATGCCCTTGGACAATTTTTCAGGGATTTTATGATTGTCACCATTGTCAGCCACAGTGACACAAATGCCTTAGGATGAGGGGGTCACTAAAGTTAACCCTTTTCTTCCCTTTCCTATCTCTCATTACACATCTTATTACCTTAAAATCTGACATACTGGGATCTGATTCTCCACCCACCACCTCAAATTGGGCCATCTGGATTTTTCCAGCATCATCATAACAAAGACAGGAGCCAGAATTCTTCTTTCTCAGATTGGGGCTTCTCAGATTAAGAAGCCTATTGTTTTTCTTCTATTCCCTGGAAGACAGGGTCAATTTGGGAAAAGCTGTCAAAAAAATGCAGTAAATGTGGGATTGTCTATTCTCTCTCTAAACTTTCCTTATCCAAATCGTCAAATTGACATCACTGCATTTTATTATGCCCTAGTATTTTTAGCAGCCCCAGGAAGAGATTTATATGATTATGCACTTCTACCCATGTCCTGTGTAAATTAGCCATTAGTTTAAAAAAATATATCCTTAATAGAGTTGGATGGAATTGAGGGGAAATTTGTTTTCTGAACACCAAGAACCATGCTAATAAATTGGGCATTTCCTTCAGCCCACAAAAGCCTGGGAGGAGCAAACCAGCATTGTGTTCTGCTCTCCAGCTCATCTGCAAAGTACCCTTTCCAACCAGCCCTTGTCCTGAGCAGACAGCTACAGGGACCTTAACAGGATCTCACAAATCTCCATCTTCCTGGAGTGCCTCCTGGTTGGCACATCATGTTACTATCTCACTGGGGCCCCTCCTGTGCTCTCAGGCTGATAGTGAATGTTTCTTTCTGCCTTGTACTACATGGCAGGACCAATTTCATGACTCCAGCCTCCTGGTGGGGACAAGATGTCTCTTTTGTTACCTTGTGAATCAGGTTGATCTTCCCAGACTAGACTGAAACCTAGGCGAAGATAGGTTCCCTGTCTGCCTTGTTTGCTAATGTCATCTCTGCAGCAGATATGGAGTAGGCACTTGGTATTTTTGAATACCAAAATTCACTCCAGCTGAGCATGCCTGGGACCCAAGAAACCCATTTTCCTCTTTCTCCTGGGCAGGCGTAGATTCATCCTCCTCCAGTGGGCTCTCAGCCTTTCTCAGAAGATTCATTTCTCAGTTCCAAACAAGATGATCAAATATGCATTCTCTCTCTTGCTCACTCTTTAGTGGCATCCTATCCACACTGAAACTCTTGCTATGTCACCACCATCATTCCAGACTTTCACTTTTAAATAATGGTTGACTGTTCCCTCTTCTCGTTTCTTAACTAAGATAGTTTAACGGCAGCTGGTCCCAAGAAACCAGGCCAATGGAAGCAAACCCAATCCCCAAGCAAATACTCAGGGAAACTTCTGTGGACCTGTCCTAGTAGATCTGACTTCTATTCCATTCTCTGCCTTCTGACCCAGCTCTCCCACTGCACTTTAGAATTCAGAATGCCTTTGTGGGTTCACCATGAAACACCACTAAGATTGGGGTAAGTGTCGAGATATAAAGTGGACTTCACAGTCTCTCTAAGGAAACTGTCACTCTAGTAACAGATCCTCCTGCCCCTTTCCTGGTATCCTATATGCCTTCAACATCTCTGGGGCCTCTCTAGAATAAGCAACAAGCTCAAACTAGTTCTTTGGTTTTTGACCAATGGGTATAGATGGGTTTGCACACACCTTGTTTGGATCCTTATTTTCCATTCTCAGATATTCTCAGTTTCTCCTGAAGTTGACAGCAAAGGTCTCAACTAGTTTAGGGGAAATGAAGATGTCTTCATGAAAGAGGTGGGGTCTGGACTGAATGTTTAAGAAGGGGTGTCAGGATTGGCATTCAGTGAGGGTGCTAGCACAGGAGATGCTGAAACGTGAAGTGGTCATCAGATTTTTGGCAAGGAGAGGATAGCAGGGCTGATCTGACTCCCTTCAGAAGACACTGAAAAACATTCTGAATTCTAAAGTGCAGTGGGAGAGTTGGGTCAGAAGGCAGAGAATGGAATAGAAGTCAAGTCTACCAGGACAGATCCACAGAGGTTCTCCTGAGGATTCGCTTGGGGATTGGGTTTGCTTCCATTGGCCTGGTTTCTTGGGACCAGGTTGCAGGCTCTGCTACAGCTGACAGTAGACACAGCGTGGGGTGACCTTAAGCAAGCTCTGTCCTTGGAAGGGGAATGGAGGAAATTAACCTGTTAGGATATAGAAAAGGGTTACACAAAGAATATGGGTAGTGGACATGGGGGTAGGGGAAAGAACTATGAGGGGCATCTGGGACTTGGGGACATTGGGATATAGCTGTGACTTTTCAACTCATACAATACTTATTTACTAAACACAGCAAGCCAAGGCCTGAACAGGAGTCTCTGAAGCAGTAATAACAGGAGTTGAACTAGGCAGTAGGCTGCAGGAAGAGAAGGAGGGGGAGGGCAGGGGCAGATTTGGGGAGATAAAAAGCCTAAATCTCCCTCAGGCCCCAGTCACACTAACATGGTTAAAAACCATGGTAAGAGTCACAGTGTACAAGTCCCCTTTACATCCCCACTTTGGTTCAATAATGCCCTTTTCTCACTGGAGTGCAACAAGAGTACGGTTTTCATCCAATTCTAGGCATACCCCCTCACTCATTCATTCATGTTTTCTGTCACTTGACACATCTTTATTAAATGCTCACTAACCTGTATGCACCTGTTAGGTGCTAAGGACACATTGATGCTTAAAATAGACGGTCTCTACAATCTTGGAACCTGTACTCTAGAACATGTACTGACAAACATCATCCATAAAAGGACAAATAGTTAAGTATTTCAGGTGCTATGGGCCATATGGTTCCTTTTGCTACCTGTAGACTTTGTCACTGCAGCATGAAAGTAGCCATAGACAGCCCAGGAATGAATGAGCATGGCTGTGCTCCATTGAAATTTTATCTGCAAAAGTAGGCAGTGGCTACACTTTGGCTTCAGAGTCATAGCTTGCTGACTCCTGGTCTAGAAGGGAAGTCTCTAAGTATATAATCGTCGTGAGCAAGCTTACTATTTTGAAAGGGTGAGAGTGATGAAAGAACAGGAATTAAGGAGCCCCAAATTGCCAAATAGTCTAGACCTAGGGTGTGGTGAAGTATGCAAGTTCAATGATAATTATCTAAGATGGATGGGTACTGGAGCTAGAAAAGCAAGGAACACTCCAAGGAGAGAACAGGCATGGACAAATGCCCAGGCATGAGAGAGAGCACAGGAGACATTCAGCTGGACTGGAAGGAAGCATGGAGGATGGAAACCATGAGAGATGAGATGGCAAATGTGTGCAAGGCCCCAGCAGGGCCTGGTAAGCCACATTAAGAAACTGGGACTATAAGATTTGGCATGATCTGTTATTTTGAAATTATCTTTTACTTTTATTTATAAATATTAGTTGCCCATTTTTTTGAGACTTTGGAAAAAACAAAATAAGAAGAAGTTAACTGATCAAAGTATTCTATAATAGACATACTTCTTTCTTTTTTTTTAATGTTTCTCTTTTTCTTTTTTTCTTTTTTTATTGAATGGTAACTATGTACATTAATGCACTTCTGGGGTACAGTGTGGGGTTTTCACACACAATCTGAAAGACTTCCGTCAAACTGGTTAACATAGCCTTCATGTCATTTTCTTAGTTATTGTTTTAAAACGTTCACATTCTACTCTTAGAAAGACTCACTTGTACCCTTGTAAAATAAACCTCAGAAGTGATCCCTCCAGACCCCCTCCCTCCACCCATTCCCTTCCCCCTCTCCCTCCTGCCTCCCCATATTTTTAGGCTGTTATTAGGTTATAGCTTACATATAAAAGGTATAAATTAGTTTCATAATAGGGGTGTGTACATTGGATACTTTTTCCTCCATTCTTGTGATACTTTGCTCAGAAGAACATTCTTCAGCTCCATCCATGTGAACCCATACTTTAATTTCAAAGAACTCTTTCTGTTTCCTTTTATAATAACATCCTGTTCTTGTTTCATGGACACATTATATTCTTTTATATCTCTGAGGATATTAATGATTTTTTCTTTCTGTATTTTTTTCCTTTTTTTTTTTTTTTTTTGGTCTTTCAAAATCAGGGGCTTCCTTGGCTATTCTTAGTTAAGACTGAAACAAGAAGGGAGGTTCTGTCTTCATAAATGGGACTTATCTATTACTAGTCATCAATGAAAATTGATTGGACTGGGAAAGAATGTGAGAAGAGATCCCCTACTGTCCACATCAGTAGGGCTTTTCTCTAAGGCTATTCACTTTCCTAAGCATGGGGCTTCCACAGAGAGACTCTCTCCTAACCTGCTATTGTTGGGGAGGGTTGGTGCCTGGAGGCCCTGGCTATGAGAGGGGATCTGGGGTATAATTGCTCCTTCCACTTTCAGCCCCTCCCCACCTCTGCAAGTGCCCTGTAGCCCCTACTGAACCATTCTTGATTCTGCTCATCCCTTTTCCACTTCCCATTTTCTGAAAAAAACAGAGACATCTTTTTGTGCTGTTGGAGGTTTATACCATTTGTTAATTCTTCTCGGGTCAGTGGTGTTTTGGGAAAGAGAAAAGTTATGACATGTTCAATCTACCTTGTTCAACAGGAAGCCCTAATTTCATTTTGATTCATTTCAGAATAATTTTTTAAATTGAATCTCTAGTAAGGCCAGGCACTATTCTGAGTGTGGTTCCCATGTCTAATCTCATTGGCTCCTTACTCTTACTCTGAGGAGGCACTGACAACTCCAGTTTACAGGTGTGGAAACTTAGAGAGAGGGTGAGGGATGAGTGGTACAATCCAGCTGGCAGCCCGCCCCCCCCACCCCCCCCACCCCCCGTGCTGCTTCTCAGGCAGGAGGGCATGTGCTGGGGGCATGTGTACACCAGTACATGTTTGCTGTAACAGTGAAATTTAGTTAGTACCTGGGATAGATGGGCATCTTCTGTGGGGACAAGGAAGGAAGGCCAGGTTGTGGAAGGAGAGGGCCAAGGAAAATGAATTGTTGGAGAGCCTGTGAGCTATCCTGTACCTGGTACTGTGGTAGGCTCCCCTGGGACCGTAGTCAGGGCACCATCCTGCAGGGTGTCAGGAGCACATGGCCATAGGTGGGTGTTTGTCTGGGAACAAGGTGTAGGTGGCCATTTTGAGGAGCTCCTAGGACAGTGGTTCTCAACCTATGGGTCGCAACCCACAGGAACTGCATTAAAGGCTTGCAGCATTAGGAAGGTTGAGAACCACTGTCCTAGGATGATTCTTACTCTCTCGAACACCTCCTTACCTGGAGGGAGGGATCAAGCTTCAGACCACCAAGCCCTGGGAGGAAGCTTTAATTCCTGGTTCTCTTTTTCTGTGACATACCCTGAGTCAGGTGCTTGCCTATGGAGCCGTCTATTTTCCTGTGACTACTTCTGATCACAGAGGACTGCAGAATTACTCTCTGCAGTGTGGTCAGGCCATGTTTCAGTGCCTAGGATGTGTATTTTAACATCTCGAGTCCAAATTACAGCACTAAAAATAACTAACAACTTCCAGTTTAAGCGGACAGAGCTTAAGAAACTTTATGTATCTCTGTGCAATGAACTAGGAAAGCTGGTGTTAAGTAATGCTGCTGCCTGAAAATTGTTATAGATACCAGCAGCAGTAAATATCCAATTTTTGCAAGAGACCTCACCAAAGCAATTTAATCCCTTTGATGCTTGTTGGAATTCTGGTACCGTGTCTGAATATAGATATGTCATTTATACATATACTATAATATTTTCTGTAGATATGTGTGTATACGAGGGTGTATAAAACAAGCTACTTTGAGGGAGCCTAGCCACGCTTCCTAATAGCACCCTCCGAATATTTTATGAATCTCATCTTGTATATTTTATGGCCACACATCGTGTTCCTGACACACCACCCTGACTGCTGTTTCACTTAGCAACTGGCACTTGCTCGAGAGGACTAGAATACCACACCTGGGGAGTGCGGGGCTTGTAACTAGTGCCACACTGTCACCCATCACTCAGCCCTCTCCACACACGTTCAAGGAAAGGCCCAAAAGGTGAGTTGAGGCCTTGAAATGTGCGAGTTTGTCAGGCAAGTAAGTAGCCATTTAAAGTCACAGACCCAGAACCTCATTTTCTGCCCTGTGCAGACAGTATCAAAGGCCTTGGAAGTCAACCAAGGGCTTGTAAGTGGGTGGAGCATCATGATTGCAATTGCTTGTGCATTTTCGAGGGCCTTTTGGTCCCACTCAAAGCCATCCTCATGGGGACACAGATTCAGCTGTGTTTTTGCTGGAAGTGACAGAGCTTTGTTGCCACAGTAGGTTTCATAGCTAGCTGGGAATAGGAAGAATGAAGGAAGAAGGAAAAGCTTGCCTTTGCAACCTCAGTGGCCCAGGGCTGAGGAGCCAGTCTCTCTCTGAGCTTGAATGTGAAAAGCACCTTGTGAACCGTAAAGCACCACCACATTGTTATTGCTCTTGTGACTACTGGCAGGCATTGCCACTCTGAGTGTTACAAATGCCAATGCATCAGATAAAATATTAGTTCACCTTCCAGTGGTCCTTGAAGGGCTTGGATGGGTCCTTCATGGAGAAATCCTCTCACCTGCAGCCAACTGGTGGGGCAGCTGGTGTACCTATGGCAGTAATTAGGATAGTGGGAGTTGGGAGTATATAAGGTAAGCAAAAGTAGCATGCAGGTCCAAGGCATTTTTTTTAGGACAGAGGTCCCACCACTTGGCAGTACTTCTTATTCCATTCCTTTCTCTCTGCCCTCCTTCCATCTTCTAATTCTAATGTGACATGGAGGCCCCAGATGGCTACATGGGGCTATTACCCCATAGGACTCCCCTGTTTTTACGTGAAACCTACCAGTTATGGTGAATAGTACCATGCGACTAAATGCTGCAATCAATTGTGTCTACAATCTGTTTACTTGAATGCGTCTCCACTGAACTTGAACTCCATGGCTCCTGTTGCCTGGGGTGCTAACTGTACATTAGCTGCGTGAGGCCAGAGACATGCAGTTTTATTTCTATTAATGCCAGGAGAGAGAGAAAGTTAAAAGCAGTAACTAAGACAAATGCTGTTGTTATTGGCAGATATTCCTTTTGCTGTTGACTAACCTATTTTATTTTTTTAGTGTGGACTTCATGTTCTCGTTTGTTGTGTTTTGAATCTCCTTGCTTAAGACTCAAAATTTGATGAAAATAGACAATGTGGGTTTTAGGAAAGAATAAGGATATTCTAGTCGAACTTAGAAGGCATATTAAGCAGATGAGAGAAGGAAGGCCTGGGGAATTTTACAAACAGAAAACTTTTATTTCTTAAATATGAGTGAGAACAGTGATATGTGGATTGTGGTTTAGTTGGAAATCTAGCTCTTCCAGTTCTGGACCTTTGATGGCTTTCCCTTGCTACAGTATGCCAGTGTGCTTTTAATTTAGTGGTGATGGTAGAGAAATCGCAAAACCTCCCCAGCTGAGAACGTGCACGGGAATCAAATGAGTGTGATAATGAGGATGGATGTGAGTTGCTTTTCCAAAGAAATACCAAGAGAGAGGACGTTGTAGTACCATGCACGAAGGGAGAGAGTGTCCCTTCTTTCTTCCCTCTTTCCATCTATCCGTGTATTATGCATCAGTCCACATTGGCATTCATCCACCTCCTATTCCAGCCACCTATGCTGCCCTTCATAGCTGCTGCCTAACCGCCTGTACATCCATCTGTCCCTCCACCCATACATCCATCCTTCTGTCCATCAATCCTCCTGCCTGTCCATCTGTTCTTCCATCAATCCATTTCACTGAGTGTCACCCCTAAAGCTAAATCAGGAATGTGTGTCTTCCAGGAACTTAGAGTACGAGTTGAGCACAGAACACAAATGGCTATAAAATACAGAGAGTAAAAAAGGAGCAGATGGAGTGCCAGGGAAAGTTACACACTGGGGAAAAGGGGTATCCGGTGTGCACTCAGCCCATGCACGTGTGGGGAAAGGGAGGGCAGTGTAGGCAAAGGTGTTTCAAGTGTTTTGCAATAAAATTATAAATTATTAAGTCCAAACAGACAAGCCACAGTTATATCATTGTTCATTATGGATCAAGAATAGGATAACTTGGGTAAAAATGAAGGTCATTGATAACCCCCAAATTTTATCTGCATGTAAATTTCAGCCTTCTCCCCAATTATAGATACAAGTCTGGACTTCGACACCCCTTTTCTCACTCTTCTTTCTGCTCTTTGATAAAGCTGCTGAATTCAGCTGGAGAGGCAGGGAAGGTGCTAGTGGAGAGAGGCACGCCAGGTCCTCTGACAGGGTCATCAGCTTTGGACAATGGGGAGCTGGTGGTCAGGACTGAACACAGCGGCTGATTTGGGAGCCTCATGAATGGAGGATGGTGCTAATGGTCATCAAAAGCCAGGCCAAAATAAAAGTCTGTGGAGTTGTGGCAGGGGCAGATACCTCTATAGCCAGGGCTCGTCTCCACCCAGGAGCCAAATTTGACCTTGAGTGGCAGGATCCCTGATGGATTCTAAGGAGCCAGCTGATCTATCAGCCATTAAGGCACCCCCGAGGGACAGCTGCTGACACGTGGGCCTGGAAGCACTGGCTAGATCAGGCTTATGCCCAGTGAGCCCTGCAGTCTCTCCTGAAGTCAGGACTTGGGGAAATAATGAATGAGGGGCTTAGGAGAAGGTGGATGTGTGGCATAGGCAGGAGCCCTTGTTTCCCTTACCCAAGATAGGTGTACCGAGTCCTTAAATGGTGTGGGCAGGGAGGTGGAAACAGTAAACACAGAGGTATGTTTTGACTGGGAGGAGCTCCTGACAAATCTCACCAGAAGAACTGGGAGCTTTTCAAGAACAGAGTAGGTGGAGTTAGTTTCTCTTCAAAGCAATTCAGCCAGCCCTGCTCTGAGTATTGGCTGGCCAGAGGAGGAAGGGGGCTGATGGGGCTCAGTCCTGGCTCTGCCACCCACTGTGAGACATTCAGCAAGTCATTTGACATCTCAGAGCCTGAGCTTCCTTCCCCTTAAAACAGAGGGTGTAAGAACCCAATAGGAAGGCCTGAGTGAGACACTGTACCCTTTCCTTTACAAAACGTGATTCAGGCAAATGTAAGATATTATCACGATGAACTGCACTTGGGCATTTTGACATTGGGATTATCATGTCCCGTAGCAGAGGTGAACAATGCCAATTTTCTTTTAGAAGTGGTCTTTATTTTACAGAACACTAATTACTAATGATGGATGATATTACCTCTGTAGTATTTCATCTCCCTCTATTCTTGAGGATGGAGGAAAATGTTGCCTTTGTGGATAAAGAGATTAGAGGCAGCTGCTGATAACTCCCTTCTCTCTGTTATCCTCTTTTCTGTGGACCAGAGCCAAACAAGAAATTACCCCTCAAGAAGATATATTTTCAGCAGACTAGTGCTTTCCAAATGACTAGAGGGTTTGACCAAGGAAACTTTATATGTAAATGCAACCTCTTATTCAATCTCTGAGTGGTGACAGCTCCCTGTGATAGGATTATGCAGATGCACCTGGCCCAAGGTTCCAGGCAAGGGAAGGCTCTGCCCATCATGCCCAGGCTGCAGCCTGGAACTGTGTCTGCCTTTTTCTAAATGCATAAAGGCTCTCTATGGGCTAGCAGTGGCCTTGTGCCCCTTGTTAGGTAACTGGAACCACGGAGTAAGTAGGATCTAAGGGCTTTTCTCTGGGACCTCTGTCAGCCTGGTGGCCCTATGCATGACTGAGTCACATGGTCAGTTTTGACCTAAATAACAGGTAAGTCATTTTCTCTTATTCTCTATGGTGAATGGGTGAAACGTAGAATGAGTTAGACCTGGTTTACAGGAAATTGTGCACATTGATGAAGCTTGGGTATAAATTATGAGTTGTTTTTCCTTTAGAATTTGGTAGAATTACTGCAACCTCTAAAATTAATCTATCCCTTACTTTCAATATATTTCTGTTATAGTCACATCTTTTATGAGTGTTTTCTCATGGTTTAATTCGAACAAATGATGGTATTATTTGGAGATTTTTTTATTTGCTTGGGATGTTTTGGTCTTTATTTAAACAAAGACTTCAGAACATTGAAGAGTTTTTCTTACTTTCTAGGGAAGGCAGGAGGGAAGGAATACCGAGGCCAAGCCACATAACAAGAGCTGGCTTTTATTCTAGGCCTGGTTGGGGATGAGCTCATCAAATCAAAGACTTTCCAAAGGCTTTTGTTTCTTCCCCCATTGACGAAATGATAGCAGAGGAGGGGCAGGCCCATCTCATCTGTGGATATCATAGATGCAAATGAGAAAAGCACCCCACACTGGGGGGCAGTGCATTGATGTTGGGGTGAGGCTGGGGAGAATATGAGTATGTGTTTACAAAGAAGAGGTCCAGCTTGTGGGAACAACAGATGCAGCTACAGCAGGCTGTGCCTGCTGGTGCTCCCCGTGGAGCGCCATGGCCTCTGCTACTCATTTGTGCAGAGTCATGTTCAGTCTTTGCTCTCCCAAGTGCTAATGTGGGTGGCAGCGCATTGACCTGAAGGAAGTAATCTGTAGGCCATTTGAAAGAAGGATTGCTGTCTGAATAAGTTGGGAAGGGTCACTTGGAGATGGATCCTGGACAGGGAAGCAACCACATTTCTGGACTGATCTTTTTTTTTTTTTTTTTTTGAGACAGAGCCTCAAGCTGTCCCCCCTGGGTAGAGTGCCATGGCATCACAGCTCACAGCAACCTCCAACTCCTGGGCTCAAGCGAGTCTCTTGCCTCCGCCTCCTAAGTAGCTGGGACCACTGGCGCCCGCCACAACGCCCGGCTATTTTTTGGTTGCAGCCATCATTGTTGTTTGGCGGGTCCGGGCTGGGGATTCGAACCCGCCACCTTAGGTGTATGTGGCTGGCGCCTTAGCCGGTTGAAATGTAGGTTTTTTAAAAGAAACATTCATTATGCAGTACTATCACAATACAAAAGAACTTAAGAACAGCTCAAGTATTCAGTGAAATATTGAGAGGTGAACTGAATTTTTTTTAATCATATTCAGAAAATCTTATGTGTTTATTTGCTTGTTGAGTCATTGCCAGTCAAATCTTTTTTTTTTATTTTTGAGACAGCGCCTCAAGCTGTTCACCTGCGTAGAGTGCCATGGCTTCACTGCTCACAGCAACCTCCAACTCCTGGGCTCAAGCGAGTCTCCTGCCTCAGCCTCCCAAGTAGCTGGGACCACAGGCGCCCGCCACAACGCCCAGCTGTTTTTTGGTTGCAGCCATTACTATTGTTTGGCAGGCCTGGGCTGGATTTGAACCCACCACCTTAGGTGTATGTGGCTAGCGCCTTAGCCACTTGAGCCACAGGCACTGAGCCTGCCAGTGGAATCTTTTCTGTTTTGGTGATTAACTTTCCAGTGCCTCTTTTCTTTTCCCGATGCTGATTAAGTTTGGACTGTCTCATCAACCAAAATCTTCTACTCAGGCAAGAAAAGTAAAAGCAGAGCTAAAAAAGAATCTGTCCTAGCCACCTTTTGTAGGCCTTAGCCAAGCCACAGGCGTTTCTGTTGTCTGTATGTTCCTCCCTTGTCATTCGGGGGACCTAGATTGTAACCTAGTAACTTCTTTAGGCTTCCTTTTCCTTTGAGGGCAGGTAGCCCGATTGGTCTCAAGGACGCAGATAAATCTGACCTTCCCCTTGAACCTGGGACCTTGAGGATGATGTCATGTCTCTCTCTGTTTTACGACCTTCACGTGCACTCCCACCCTGATAGGTGGATAAAAGAGAGGCGAGAGATTGGGGAGAGGGGGCTCGGTTTTGGAAACACTGTTTTTCCGCTTTCTCGCAGCCGAAATAAAGCTGCTTCCTCTAACCAGCTGGTGCCTGGAGTCTTCTGTCTATGTTGGTTTCCTGCTACGCTACCAGTACCTTTGTTCATGATCACCAGAAAGAATCTCAATTTTCCAGCAGTGTTTCCTTTTAATTTCCGTATGTGCACTTATTACTGCTTGAGCATCCTCAGGAGTTTTAAATCTTGCATGGCATTTTGTATCTCCTAGCAAATCAACATAAACAACTTGTGAGATGGCTGCCAAAGTATCCCGGACCTGTTTTCTTCCAGGTAGAGGCTCAGTGCTAACAATCTCCACAATCACTCCACTCACATTGTATTTGTATTTGTATTAACTTTCTCCTGGGGGGGGGGGCGGGGAGAGACACTCTTTACTGTTGGTTTCTTCATTTTTTGTTCCAGAATTAGGAGGTACCCCACAATCTGTTTCCATTTCTGACTCCAATTTTATTTGGTCTTTTTTTTTTTTTTAAAGAAGCCATGCTAGCTTATTGCAGTGCTAAATACTCTTTTTTCAAATCCGTCCATTCACTCTTTGACAGTACTCTTAATGGTAGAACCTCTTCTCCCATTTTATGTCTCTCTTTATGTTTTTTCTTATGTTTCCTTTTTGTTTTTAAGACAGAGCTATCTTTTATGCCTCCAGTATCCTTTTTTTCTAAATCTGTTTTCTCTAGAAACTTTTGAAGCTTCTTTTTGAAGGGTGTCTTTCTGAGCCATTTTCTTTACTTTTGATCTGGGAGTTAGGGCTTCTGCATCTTCAGAGGTGCTTCTCTTCCTCTTCCCTGTTCTGACTTCAGGTAAGCTAGATACTTCAACTCTTTCTCTTTTTTTCTTTTTCTTGGAGGGTGGCTTTTGGGCCTCAGTAGTTTCTGCTTCAGAGCTCTCAGATGTGGGTCTTGATCTTTTCATTTTACAGACACTCACATTGCTTGAATCAGTATTTAACTCTTTCTCCTTGACATTGTCTTCTTTCTTCACTTGGCCTTTTTTCTTCTTTTTCTTTTTCTTTTCTTCAGCTGCTCTTAAGGAAGGAATGGGTTTATTCTTTACTGTCTTAGGAAATACGCCAGGTTTTCTTTGTGCTTCCTCTGGGGGTTGTTAAGCACCTCAATAGCTTTTGCTGCTTGTTCTTTTGTTTCAAATTCCACAAAAGGCAAATCCCTTTGGATCTCCAGTAGACTTATAATGTGGTATACTTATGTGAACAACATTGCCACATTGCCCAAATACTCTTTCAATCCAGCTGTGATTAACATTTTAAGGAAGTAACTCCACATACACTGTCTTCTCATCTTCATCCTTTGGTCTTTCACCCAGTGGGGTTTTCCTTCTGATTTTGGTGCCTTCTAAATCCAGCTCTACAACAGCTGAATTTTTCAAAGCTCTGACTATTAACTTCCCATCAGTAGTTAATTTTTTCATTTTGTTGAAAGACACCAGGAGTAGTATATCAACATATCCATTTCTAGATTTCTTTTTCTTTTTTTTTTTATTTATTTTTTAATTGAATGTTAACTATGTACATTAATGCACTTCTGGGGTACAGTGTGGGGTTTTCACATGCATTCTGAACTACTTCCATCAAACTGGTCAACACAGCCTTCATGTCATTTT
>CAUYTI010063214.1:0-69420 GCA_963575145.1 Galago senegalensis
GTAATGTCTCAGGATAAAAAAATAAATGTCCACAAATCTTTGTATACACTAATAAAAGCCACATCAGAAAACGAATCAAAGACACAATTCCCTTGACATTAGCTTCAAAGAAAGTGAAATACTTAGGAATACACCTAACAAAAGAGGTGAATGATCTTTACAAAGAAAATAGTGCATAAGAAAAGAAATAGCACAAGACATAAAGAAATGGAAGAACATACCATACTCTTGGCTGGGAAGAATCACCATTGTTAAAATGTCTATACTTACCAAAGCAATCTACAGATTAAATGCAATCCTCATTAAGATACCAATGTCATACTATGAAAAACTGGAAAAAATAGTACTTCATTTTGTATGGAACCAGAAAAAAGCCGTGGATAGCCAAAACTATTCTTGGTAATAAAAACAAAGCTGGGGGCATCACCCTACTAGACCTCAGGCTATATTATAAGTCTACAGTGATCAAAGCAGATTGTATAGGCACAAAAATAGAAACATAAACATAGGTAACTGAATAGAAAACCAAGAGATGAACCTAGTCTCTACTTGCCATCTAATCTTTGATAAACCCAACAAAAGTATACAATGGGGAAAAGAATCCTTATTCAGCAAATGATGCTGGGAAGAAAGGATAACCACTTGTAAAAGATTGACACTCAGGGCAGCGCCTGTGGCTCAAAGGTGTAGGGCGCTGGCCCCATATGCCAGAGGTGGCGGGTTCAAACCCAGCCTTGGCCCAAAACTGAAAAAAAAAAAAAAAAAGATTGACACTCAACCAATACTTTCACTTCTCACAAAATTGACTCAAATGGACAAAAGATTTAAATCTAGGAAATTAAATAATAAAAGTCTCAGAAGAAAGTATGAGAAAAACTCTTGATGATGTTGGACTAGAGAAAGATTTTATGACAAAAACTTTAGCGGCCATCGCAACACCAACAAAAATAATGAAATGGAACTTAATTAAGCAGAAAAACTTCTCTGCAGCTAAGGATACAACAAGTATATTAAAAAGACAACCTTTAGAATTAGAAAAGATATTTGCATGGTAAAATTCTGACAAAGGATTGATAATTATAATCTACAGAGAGCTCAAAATACTAATAATAATAATAAAGAACAAACAATCCCATCTACCAGTAGGCAAGAGATATGAACAGAATCTTCTCTGATGAAGACAAACGGCTAACAAACATTTGAAAAATGCTCATCATCCCTGATAATCAGAGAACACTAATAAAACCCTAAGATATTACCTATCACCAATGAGAATAGCCCACATCACAAAATCCCAAAGGTGCAGAGAGGATGTGCAGAGAGAGGACCACTTTTCAACTGTTGGTGGGACTGCAAACTAATACACCCTCTTGGAAAGAAGTATGGAGAATCTTTAAAGAACTCAAATTAGACCTCCCATTTGGTCCTTCGATCCCATTACTAGACCACTATCCAGAAGAAAAAAAGTCATTTTATCGTAAAGACATTTGTACTAGACTATTTGTCGCAGGTCAATTTATAATTGTCAAATGTGGAAACAATCTAAATGCTCACCAATTCAGGAATGGATTAACAAGCTGTGGTATATGTATACCATGGAATCCTATTCAGATATTAAAAAAGATGGAGAATTTACATCTTTTATATTAACCTGGATGGAGGTGGGACACATTATTCTTAAAAAAGCATCACAAAAATATAGAAGCAATAATCCAACATAGTCAATTCTAATAAAGGCAGTAGATGATCTAACACAAGGTGAGTAGCAGGGGAATGAGAGATTGGGGAGAGGTGATGAGATGGGGGATCATAGTGTATGATATACTTTTGGGGTCAAGACACAATCATAAAAGGTACTTTAACTAACAAATGCAATCAATGTAAACTGGTTCTTTGTACCCTCAATGAATCTCCAACAATAAAAAAAAAGAAAGAAAAAAAAAACAAGCTTTAGTATATGTTTACCATGAAACACTATTCAGCCATTTTAAAAGATGGAGACTTTACATCTTTTGTATTAACCTATGTGGAGTTGAAACACGTTCTTGTAGTTTAGTACCACAAGAATGGAGAAGCAAGAATCTAATGTACTCAATTCTAATATGAAGACAGTAGATGATCTAATACACACTCACATAGGAGAAAAATTCAAATCAGTTCAAGGTGGGGGGTCAGAGGAACAAGGGAGCAGGGAGAAGGGAGGATGGGTGTGCTTTCACTTAATGGGTACAATGTGTAGGTGTATGGCCCACTTCTTGGGTTCAGGATGCAACTACAAGAGGGACTGTACTTAACAAATGCAAGCATTGTAATAGTTGTTTGTGTGCTCACATTAATTTGAAATTATATATATTACATTATACTCCATAACTATGTACAATTATGCATAATTATTATATCTTATTTAAAATAAAAATACAAAATAAGAAATACAAAACTTAGCTCTAATATTGCAAAAATTCAAATGTCAGAAGTGGGGCAAAGCACATTTAAATTAGTGAACAAGTCTCTGTGGTCCAGCATCCAATCATTTGAATCTATGAAATAAGAAATTGCCAAAAATATTACCATTGACTCTCTGTGGTAATTAATTTTTTAAAGTATAGTCAATGATATGTCTCTGAGAAATTTTAGAATAAAGAAGTTAAAAGGATATTGAAATATTCCAAAGAATGGAAATTAATATTGGAATATCAAAATAATACTTATAATTTCTAACAGCATTAGTGGAACTGGAATGAAATAAAGCAAAGTCTACAGAAATCCAAGTAAATATTATTTTCAACTAAGAATTCTGCATCCATACAATGGAAAAGGTAGAATAAAGTGATTTCAAATACCAAACAAGGAAAAATTTATTTGCATCATTTCTTAGGAAACTAATTTCCTAAAAAAACTTGAAATAAACTGAGAAAAAAGAAACAAGCCAATGTTTTATAGAGTTATCCATCAACCCAACACAGGAGGGATATTTTTCATAAGTCTTTAAATGCTAGCCGAGAAGAAGGTCTATAGAACTGAAAAGTGAATTTAGATCTTTATACAACTAATAAGACTAATATTTGATATGTTTGAATTTAAAATAATAGTGAGAGACTTAAAAAGTGCACAGTTTGGAAAGAAACATATAAATATATTAAGGTTAAGTAAATTAATGAGCAATTTTTAAATTCTGAAAAATTATAATGTACATTATATAATATAATCTACATATATGATGGCTGTCAGGCAAATATGCAGCCATGGATAATGATATGAAAATAGAGTTATATTTGTATGGAGAAATCAGATGGTATAATATTAGACTGGGTACTAGAGAAATTGTTACTTTTAAGATGTTTAAACTCTTTCTTTCTGGGTTTTAAAAATGACTTAAATTGTTTGACAAAATCTTTATTAAAGTTGGGTCATTATATTTATGATGATCCCATTCCTATTATTTTCAGTACTAATTATATTTTATAAAACAAATTTCTTTTTAGTTATTTTATAAAAAATTGCATTTGATAACAATGTAAATTATTAAAAATTACATTTGATAAAAACTTATTCGATAAAAAATATTACATAAATCAAGAACACATATGCCACTAAATGAAAGGCTTGAAAAAAAGTAGAACAATCTCTGTGGAATAAAAATTCAAATGAATAATTCTCTACCTGTTATTATTATAGATGAAATATATGTATTTCAGGATAAATCTTAGTGTTTCTAATTGTTCACAAATTCCACTTGATTTCCTTAATATATTTTTATTCTTTGATCTCCCAGCATCTGCAGTATTGTGTTAGTGCTTGTTAATGGTAATTTTTATCTATTACAAAATTAAAGTCTCAATATCTAAGCTTTTCATATATTTCTGAAAACCTATTCTTTTGCAAAAGTGCTAGTCTGAAAAATAATGTTATAATACTGAATAATTAAGTATGGAATACTTCATTATTAATAAGATAATAAATAATATTTCATGTTATTATTTATTAAGAGTTTCATATTTTTCAAGGACACATCTGCTTTAAAAGTCTTTATTCATACACACACACACACACACACACATACATTAATATATTATAACCATGCTATAGATTGTGGTTTCGAAAATTGATATCCATGAACAGTTCCCAGAGATTTGAATATTATCTGAATTTATACAAAAATAAAAAGCTATATGAAAGAGTATTTCTATCATTCAGGAGTGAAAAATCTCTGAGGAGTCCATGAACTCATAGTAACATAAAAGTCTAAGTAACTATTTGCGTGAACAAATATCACCCAATAATAAATATATATATGTATGTATATATTTATATTTACGAATATATGTATATATAATTTGTCCATATAATAACCTAAATGTTAAACTACAAACATACAAGATTTATCTTTTGGAAATCAAGCTAAGCAATAAAAAGAAGGATATATGTGTGTGTGTATAAACAAATGTACACATATGTAAACATATATATAACAACTTTATATATAAATATATATATATGTTATATATAACTTTAATGGTAAATTTAAACAATAAAATCTATGTGATAGGGTGAGGTGGTGCCTGTGGCTCAGTGAGTAGGGTGCAGCCCCATATACTGAGGGTGGCAGGTTTAAACCAGGCCCTGGCCAAACTAAAATAAAAAAATAGTCAGGTGTTTTGGCAGGCACCTATAGTCCTAGCCACTCAGGAGGCTGAGGCAGGAGAATCTCCAAAGCCCAGGAGTTGGAGGTTGCTGTGAGCTGTAATGCCACTGCACTGTACCAAGGACAATAAAGTGAGACTCTGTCTCAAAAAAAAAAAATATGAATCTATGTGATATTATTTAGCCTCTGTAAGTCAAGGACTACAAGAGGAAATTTACTATTTTGTGTAGATGTAGGACTTCAATTTCTGGGTTGTATGTTAAAAAATTTATGTATCAATCAAGTAGATGTATTATGTTTACTATTTTCATCACTTGGTCAAAATCATTTCAGTAAAAGGGGGTTTGAAGATAGAGATGAAAAATTTAATTTATTTACCTGAATGTAGGTATCATGAGTACTGTGACTTAGGACTTAATACAATTCTATGCTATTTTTTGCTTTTATTAATATTAAGACATCTTTGACCTTATTAATTCATGGATAAAATGCTATAGCAGCCATATATCATACAGCAAGCAGGAGTGAGAGTTACAAGAAACACCCGTAGCTTGGTAATGTAACACCCTGGTGAAAAGGGCACGAGGAGGTATTTGGCTCTCCTAACAAACATAAGAGTTCATGAGATGAGAGTATCAGTGATTGGCAGTCTCTACACCGGTTTTGTTAAGAGCCATGGGACTGTATCTATAAGAGGCTGGAGGAGAAGGCAGTCGGGACCGTGCATTTTCTATCACAAATCCACTCACTCTGACTCTGTTGCTTCTCCTGCCTGCAGGATGCCTACATGACATCTCTCTCTATGAAAGACTACTCAGACGTATTCTTCTTACTCAGACTGCTTTACTCCCTCAAATACTGTCTTTCTCTCTCTTTCCCTTCTGCTAAAGTAAATATCCCTCAGGCACCTAAGAGCAATTGTTAGCCTAGGTAGCCTAGTTGTCCAAGTCCAGAACATAGCTAGGAGGCCAGAGACCTGGCCAGTCTTGGGCCCCAATAAATGGCAACCCAAATGAGCCCCCAAAAGTGGTGACCAGAAAGGAACCCCAAAAAGTGGTGTCAGAGGTGGGATAGTAAATAGCCACTGACAAAATGCAATATATATTTCCTAAGAATGCATAAGTTTCATGTAGGACCAGAAAATAATAATCAAAATATTCTAGTACACTCAAAAATAGGCAACTAAGCTTTAGTATTTTGTATAAAATGATAAATTATTTTTACATTGATCAGACATAAGAATAAGAATAAGACTGTGAATAAAACTTAGTAGACAATCCTACTTCTTTAGCCATAATTCCATTGTAATAATGCCTTTTCTGTGTATATTTGCCCCATACTAATAGTATGAAAGACATATATCCTCATTATGAGAGTCTGTGATTATTTTAATTCTCAGATTTTCAGTAAATACACACATATTTCCCCTATTCAAGATGGTCTGATTAGAGATTGAGTTTAGAGAGTTAACATATATAGACTAGAAGACAAATAAGAAACATATAGGAGGGCAGATTCTTCAAGAAGTTTGCAAACAGGGAATTTTATGCACTGAAACAACTTGGAGATATTGAGTGAAGTAAGGAAGACATTGGAAACAGTAGAAAGACCATGAGTTGTGTTAGATTGCAGACCTGAAGTGGAGTCTCTGTTCTACTTTTATGATACACTTTCATATTACTAAAATTTGATTCTTTGGGAGTCAATGAGGTGACATGTATAAAATCAAGGTTAACACATAGTAAAAAATATTCTTTATTTTAAAAAGTCCAAAATCTGTTTTGAAGAAGCTAGATCTTCAGTTTTCAAGCAAATAATGTATTTTTCCTAGTCCCATGTAATTACCTCAGAAGAAAATACCCTGCATTTGCTTGGTGAATCACCTGGGGTGTTCCATCTGGATACAAGAAATTCACTCAATATAGTGAATCTTCTGTATAATATGAAAAACTTTCTCCAGGAAGTCTTTTACATACAAGGAAATTATGTTACAATATCATTTTATATCTGCAAAAGGATTATAGTAACTCTTTGGAACTTTAGTATATATTCTTCATACACACACACATACACACACACCCCATATCTGTATACAGCACACTCCTAATACCAGTTCTAAGCTTTGAGTTTCTACTCAATTCTCCATCTTCCTAGTGCCTATCATCAGGTCTAACTTCTTGTGAACCAGTATGAGGACCAGCACGAGGAAGGAGAAATAACCTGATGGGAAATGGTGAGAAATGAGAAAGAAAAACAAAAAACAAAAAATAGGATGGGATTAGGAGGTCTGATGCAGCTGATGACTGTAGCCAGATCCAAACTGTGGACACAGTTCTATTTATAAGGTATCTTTAACACGGTAAATCTTAACACCTAGGGTAAAGATTAACATTAAGGGGAAAAGCTATGTGCTTGCCAGTAATAAAGAAAGTATGCATGGGCTACGTGAATAGATTTGTTGTTGAGAGAGAAGCAGCTGGGGGGGTGCGTCTTCCCTGAACATCTGTGGGGGCCCTGCCACCTCACCTTCCATTCTCTACCCTAACTTTTTATTTGCATTAATGTAAAATCAAATAAGTAAAAAGATATATGACATTGCCAAAATTATGTGTCTTTTTACCTCCCTTCTCTTCTTTTAGATAGATAGTTAAGCACCTCTTTAGAAATATTCATGTGACCTCATTGACTATTATAATCATCTTGTCACTGAGAAATGTTAAGCAATGAAATTTATTTCACAGAAAAATTTGATCCTATATGTAAAATATTCATGGCAAATATAAAATTGGGACGATTAGATTGCAAAAGGGTAATATCAAAGTTCAAAAGTTATTCTGAATTATTCAAATTAAAAATTGACTTCACGCAGAGAAGTCTATTATTTTAGCCAAAAATACAAGAGAATTTGAAGTAATTCTACAAATATTACCGTGTGTGGCTTTATGAATTAAAAAGTCAACCTGTCCAGATAACAGTGGCATACTAACTAGTGGAGTCACTGTTTTGAATGCTTGCTGTTGAAAACAAGCCAATGTTGGAGCCGCACAAAAAAAATATTGCTGAAGAAATTAGGCATGTGACACATGAATCTACTCAAACATCTCAGGTAAGGCAGAAATATAGATGGGTTATCTAGAAAAAATAAAAGTCCATGGAGGATTACTTTGTCTATTGTGGTGGAACCCTATGATAACAAGAAGGCCCCGAGGTTTTTGAAAATCTTGTATCAGGTGAAACAATGCCAGCTTGCATAGAAAAGGACCGAAACAGTAATTAAAAGAAACCTTCCAGACTTCTACAGGCATGAAACAGCTGAGAGTGCTACTCAGCTTCAAACATGTGTTACCCTTCAAAAAAATGGACAAATAACTCTGTGGACAGATTCTTGGGGCTGGAGAGTAAAGCCACAAGGGCAGAGGCAGAGGTAGGTGTATCCAAGTAGCCTAAAGGACATATAGCAGGCCTAGGGAGCAAAGACTTGAGCCACAGCAGATGTTCTCAGGGTTTGTAACCTGCTGGGATTTGTGCTGCCTGATGTTTAACTTGTCTGAAGCCTGTATTCTCTTAAAAGCTCCCATTTTCTCCCATTTAGAATGTGGATATCTATGACTGTTATTGTATATTTATCCATCTCACCACTGTATACTGGAAGCATATAACTTGTTTTCTAGCTTCCCAGGTCCACAGATAAAGAGAAATTTTGTCCCAGGATGCATCATATTCTGAGTCTAATACATATTTGATTGAAATGATATAAATGGTGTGATTTGTGGCTTTTGAGGATATGTACTTTGAGATTTTTGACTTGAAGTTGCAGCTGCAGTGGTATGACAATGGAAGGATATAGGAATGGGATGAAACTCTTCCAAGTGGGATGGACATAAGTGTTTGGGGGACAAATTATGGTGGGCTAAATGGTGAAATCAAAAAGATATGTCCCTTTCCTAATCCATGGAAGCTGTTGACTCTTACTTCATATATTTAAAGGGTGAATATTACTTTAACTGTAAAAATATGTGGTTAAATTAAGAGGATTGAGATGAGAAACTTTGGGTTTCCTAGATGGGGCAAGAATAAAATGGCAAATCATTATAAAGACAGAGACAGCTAAGATTTGATGGAAACACACAGGAGAAGGCACATCCACAGAAGAAGTTATGTGACAAAAAAAGCAGTTTGTTTTCAGTGATGCCTCTGAAAACCCAAGGAATACCAAGAAATGCCAACAGGCAACAGAAGCTGAAAAGAGCAGAAAAAGATGTCTTCCTTAGGGCCTTAAATTCTGACAATACCTTTCTTTTAGACCACTAGCCTCTAACTAAGAATAAATTTATGTTTAAATTCACCAATTCTGTGGTAGTTATAGCTGTCATAGGGAACTAATGTAAATTATCTCATTGGTCCATAATAGGACTAGTTTTTTTACTAGTCCCTATTAATACTGTTTACAAAAAAAGATAAAATAATTATTTTCCAGTGATTATCTTCTCATCTATAAGTAACTATATTATTCTCATAGCAATTACACACAAAAACATATAGTCACGTTCATACACATACACACGCCTATGTGAGTCTACAAACACTTCAAATTGTAAGGAAAATAAAAACTAGTTGTATGAACTCTAAAAATGCTTTGGTAAATTATATATTCATATTACATACCAAAAAGGAAAAAAATGCCTTGGTGCAAATGTTTATAAGTTTGAGTTGGGAATAGATTTTTTTTTCTGAATATAAGAATGCATTGTATTCCAAATGTCAACCCACATAAAATTTTTATAATCCATTAGTAATTTATTAAATTATACATATTTATATAATTTTTATGTCATTATACTAATGTATATTTTAAAAATGATAAATTGGAAAAAATGTAACCTTTACACTATTCACTAGGGGGCCAAAAATTCAAACACAACATATAGACATTTAAGACATTTTAACCTGTGTTTCATTTTTTCCATTGTTCAAGACCTAATCTTCTGTTCTGTCTTTGTATTTCTTTCTTATTAGTGATACAGGGTGGTGGTGGCCCAGAGCAGTGGCAGCCCCAGTTGGCATGGCCCAGGCTGACAGGAGGCTCTGCCATGCCTTCTGTGTCTCTGCCTCAGGGGTGTTGATGATATGATGGGCAGAGGAGCAAGCGGGTTGGAGGGTAGGCAGAAGAGGCCTGCAGGAGGCTCTAGTAGCTGGACAGACCAGACAACTGCCCAGGAACCACCTTCAAGTTGCCTGCCTCTGTCTCCCTCCCCTTGCACTATTTATTTTTAGAAATAACTCCATAGTGGTTTTAAATTCCATAGTTCACAAAGCTCCTTATCATTTCTATCATTCGGTGACCTACACTAACCCACAGGAGCTGACAGGGCAAATATTGTACCATAATCATGCAGGATTCCTCTATTCAGGTATGAACAGGAATCCCCATTTCCAAGGCCTAGACAATTTCATGTAAGTTTCCTAGACCTGAACAATTTTATGTAAGGTTCATTCACCTTGCCCAAGCAGAAGAAACTGTATTCATTCATTTGTTACCAAGTCTTTGGCCCAATGTAACTACAAAGGACCCATGCCACTATATACACCCCTAGACAAAGGATCCAGGTGGATTTTTTCCAGGTTGGGGGCTTTTCCTCTGCCAGGAGCTCAGTTGCATATTCTGTACACTTTTCTGTATAATAAATCCTATTTTACCACTGATCTTTGGTCCATAGGTTCATTCTTCAAATCCCCAAGACCAAGAACCTACTGACCAAAGAAATTTCAGTAACATTAGCAAGAACTATAGTTGACCACAATAGCACTATCATGCAACAAGGTCTAATGAATATTTTAAAAGTACTTCATACAACAATACCAAGATCAGTATTCTCACATTCATCTAGAACACTCACCAAGATAGACCACATTCTGAGTTATAAAATACCTCATGACAAACTTTTCAGAATGGAAATCATGCAAAGCATGTTTTCTGACCAGCATACAATTAAATTAGAAATATATAGTATAATAATAGAAAATTATCTAGAAAATATCCACATATCTGGAGAATAAGCAATGTATGTCTATATGCCACAGAAGTTACTCAAGTTGAACTAAATAAAAATGCAATTTGTCAAGATTGTGGGATGAAATAAAAGCAGTGCATACTGTAGGGAAATTAACAACATTGCATATATATTTTAGAAATAACAAATTATGTAAAATCAATTATCTTATTTCAAATTATTAGAAACCATAGACAGAAGAACAACTTAAGTCTACAATGAGCACAAGAAAAAAAAAAAAACTACATAGAGCAGAAACCTATCAAATTGAAAGCAAAAGTAACAATAAAATCAATAAGACCGAAACCTGTTTCTTTGAAAAGATCAATTATATTGATAAACTTTAGCCAAGATTACTAGACAAAAAGAGAGAAAACACAAAATTAACACTTTCCAAAATGAAGGAGGACTCATCAGCTATCTGCTGTCCTATAGCCATTAGAAGTATAATAAAGGAAAACGATTAACTAGTCCAAAATTTAATAACTGTTAGGAAATGGAGCAAATCCCTGAAAGACAAACACTATCCAAATGTGTATGGAGAGAAAGAAATTCATATGAACAGTTCCATATCAGTTACATAAATTGCATCAATTATTAATAACCTTTCAAGTAAGAAAGCCCAGGTCCAGAGATTTCTACTGGTGAATTCTAATAAATATTTATGGGAAATAAAGAGATCATTAGTCTACAATCCATTCTAGAAAATAGAAGCGGAGGAAAAATTCTATGTTCTGGAATAGATTGTGAACTATTGGTATCTTTTTTTCCTACAAGTATTTATCAGAATTCATCAGAAATTAGAGACCATTCTTTTAAGTGAAGTATCACAAGAATGAAAAAACAAACACCACAAGTACTCAATACTAAATTGGAACTGGCCAATCAACCCTTAAGTGCACATATAGAGGTAAAACTCAATGGAAATCAAGTAGGTTGGAGGGGGATGGTGCGGTAGGATAAACTAACACCTAATGGACATATTCTGAGTGAAGAACAACCATACTTATAACTTTGACTTCAAATGTAAAAAAGAAAATTATGTAACTAAAATGTGCATAGCCATAATATTCTGAAACAAAAATTTCTATGAAATTTGTATGATGTAGAAATTGATTCAGATGAAGTTATTGCAAGAAAGAAAAAAACAACAGACTAATACTCTTTATGAATGTAGGTACAAATGTTTTTAACAAATCCTACAAGGCAAATCCAAAAATGTATAAACATAATTATGGATCATACACCATAAACAGGTATCCAAGGCTGGTATTATATTTGAAAATCAGTTAATATAACCAACCATGCCAAAGACAAAAGAAGAAAACTCAGCAGATCATATTAATTGTCTTAAACAAAAATTGACAAATTCCAAACCCATTCTTGCTTAAATAAATGAGAGCTCTCTGAACACTTGAAATAGAAAGGACTCCTTAAAAATGACAAAAGGCTATTTTTTAAAATCTTACAACTTACATCATATTTAATATTGACAAACTGTAACTTTCTTCTTAAGATACGAAAACCCTCCTTCAGCACTCTTATTCAATAACCTGAGCTACTAAAATAATATTTTAAAAAAATTGAAAACAAAAGCTATGTAAATTGGAAAGGAAGAAATCAAATTTATCTGGAAAATTCCAAAATGTTGACAAGAAATTATAAAACTTCTCTTACTAATGTAGAAACACAGTAAAATCTCAGGATATAGATTAATATATATACCTCAATTACTTTCCTATATCTCAAAAACAAATGGAATTTGAAATTAGATACACAATACCATTACAATAGCACCAATAATACAAAACACCCAGGTATTAATTTTTAAAAATATATTTGAATATAAATAACATATATTTGGAATATAATAACAAATATCTCATGGACAATATTAAAACTCATTGTAAACATATGATATTCTGTATTACAAAATTAAAAATTCCAAATTTCTTCAAATGCCAGTTCCTCCAAAATTGGTCTATATTTTCAATGTAATTATAATCAAAATTAGGATTGGCGGTAAGCAATTTATAAATTCAAAAAAGACTTAAAAATGGAAAAAAAAGACTTACAAAAGACACAGTCAACACAATACTACATAAGAAGAACTGAAATGGAAATTTATGATTTAAGCTTTAGTTGATAATATTGATATGTCAATTTTAACACATGTTCTATAATAATATAAGATGTTGGGGAAACTGAATGTAAAGTATATGGGAACTTTCTATACTATCTTCTCATATTTGTTGTAAATATAAAATTGTTCTAGATAATAAAATCAAGTTTAAAAAAATTTAAGAGCAAATTTGTGCTTTCTCAAAGCTGGATATAAGAACAAAGAGTAACGAACAATGCCATGAAGGATTTTTTGGAGATACTGAATATGTTCTAAAATTGTACTGTGCTAATGGATGCATACCTTTATAAATGTACTAAAATCAACAAATTATACACTTAAAATTTATAAATTTTATTATATACATTACAACACAATGAATGAACTAAAACAAAAATGTATACATGTTACATATTTACCAGTAAATTGACTGGTATTAGACTGAATTAAGAATCATATTAATATTTTGGCTGAAGCCAAAGATGACTACAGGGAAATAGAAAAAAAGTGAGTAGAAGAGAAAATGGAGGAATACTGGCATTTAGGGACTCAGGAGAGGAGAAATTGAATATCAGATCCCTTCACTACCATAAACTATTGTTGTTACTACTATTACTGTTATTATTTTACTGAGAAGATACTGCATCTAATGTATCTTATTCACAAAATACAGATTTGTTGTGTTATTAAAGTTTGTATCCCTCCAAGGGCTCTGGGCGTAATCAGGATATGAGGGTTCTGTCCTCATAAATAGCCTGGGGCAACCTGTTTTCATTTTTGTCTTAAGTATATACATAGGAAGTGCTGTTTTGGAGATATAGTCCTTCATTAGAAGCCTGAGGGTATTTAATATCTAAAGTATAAGATAAGAGTGGTGCCCTTATCTTAATTTCCCAGATTTTAAAACTGTGATAGATAAATTTATGCTGCTTAAAAATTACTCAGTTTATAGTATTTTTGTTATAGTGATTCAGACTGAAATAGAAATTGAGACCAGGATTTAGAATAAATATCTTCTTACTGATACACCATGGTATTTTAATAGCATATAATTCATATGATCACATGAGCTCACAGCTGGAGGGAAATTTGACCCAGGATGAGACATACCTTTAAATCTGACCCATACATGATTAAGAAGATATTTAAATGAGACGAGGGACTTAGATTTTGGACATAGACTTCGAGTTGAGGTTTAAATGAGTTAAGACTATGGGAACTATTGGAATGGAATAAATGTATTTTGGATATGAGAAGAGCATAAATTTTTGTGAGGAAATATGCTTGGTCTGAATGCTGGACTCAATTCATACTTTGGATCCTAATACCCAATATGATGGTCTTAAGAGGTGGGGTCTTTGGAAAGTAAATAAGTGATGAGAGCCCCACCCTCGTGAATGGGATTAGATTAGTGTCATTGCAAAAGAGACTTGGGGGGGACTTTTCCACCTTTTCCTCTATATGAAGACAAATATGGAAGGTGATATCTAAGAGGCATGAGCCCTCACAAGATACCAAATCTTCAGCTTCCCAGCTTCTCGAAATGTGAATAAATTTCTGCTGTCTATAAACTACTCAGCCTAAAGTATTTTATAATATTATGGTAGGACTACAATAGTTTCCTTGAATTTTTTTTACAAGTATTTCCTTAAACCAGCTGAACATACAAAGAAATGTTTTCTAGTTCTAAGACAAGACACAATCATCCTATTAAATATTCTCTTTCTGTTGAAACCAAATTCCTTAGGAAGTTTTATCCAATACCCTTAAAGACCCACTCCTTATATTTTTAGGACTCAAAGAAACAATACAGCACAATGAGAGAGTTTTGCGGTTTGGGGTACCCAAAGAAGGACTTGAGGGAGGGTTAAAGTCTGAGCTCTGGGTCTTCACATCTTACTGAAACTCACTGACCCCTGTCTCTGTGGACATGCTGGTGACGCCAAAACAGACCCTCAAAAGCATAAGCCAGAATAAGGTCGCAGGTGTCTGAGATAAAAATAACTACTGCCCTTTTGCTGCTAGAGATTCTTTAGTATAGAACCAATGTTGGATCTTCCTTATTCTATTTGTAATTTACTCTTGATACAAATTTCATCTCCTACAGTGGCTAAACATTTTAGATATTACAACACTATTAAAAATAAATTTGTAAATGATCGCTGTATGTATATGAATAAATTACAAACATTTACCTAAGGCAGTACTACATGTTAGTAAGGAAAATGCTGGGGGTTTTTTGTTTGTTTTTAGGTCCCATTTCCTCCAACAAATAGTTTAAGGTAGGTATGATGCAGAATAGTTCTCTACTTGGAAGCATTATTGACTAGATTTGATGATAATGAGCAGTCCTATGTATGTGACATACACAACAAACCTGCTGAGAAACAAAGTAATCAACATACAAAGGCCAACATTTCATTTTCTTCCTGATAAAGGCTAATTTGGATAACACGGTTAATATATATGAGCAAATAATTTCTTAATCCTTAAACCCTGAGTTAAAAAGATTTAAATATAGGTAAGGATATTTGTCGTGGAGGGACAGAGACAAATATATTCTGCAGGCAACAACAGTAACCCCAAGAGAAGCAGAAGAGGAAGAATCTGGTGTACATATGCCTCCTTTCTCCTCCAAACTCAACTTTTCAGATTATTCTCTGTTTTAAGAGCAGAACTGAGTGAAGAATCAAAGGAAAGATATATATTATTAGATAGATAGACAATAGATTATATATAGAAGATGTATATTATTTGAGCTCTCTCCACATGTAACAAATATAGAGAGTGAGGAATAAACATCTTTCACCTATGAGATTTGGAAAGAATTTATCAGAAATAGAAAAGTGAATCCACTTGACTATGTCAAGGGGGAATGAGACAGGTTAATAGGATCCAGGGAAAGTAGAGGGAAATGTCTGAGGAGAGCCTGTTTTTGGAACATATAAGTGGATACTAATACTAATAAGGAAAAAAAGGAAATTATTTCATTTAAAGGGAGAAAACGAAAATAACTGTTAGAGGGGAAAAAAAGGAATCATGTCAAATGTAAAATTTTTCACTTCATAGTTTTTATTTTCTTTTATTGGTGATACATGACATTTTTGGTAGATGGAGTGATACGTTCTATTGGGCCAATCTTATGTTATTGTTTACCATCTTAATAAGGTTACTGTTGATTATCTGGGAGAGTTCACTTGAAATTGCTTTGAAGTTTTTTCCTTAGGGTTTTGCCTGGGTGCAGTAGGAGCTTCTTCCTAATTACTATTCCAAGATTTGACTCTACTTCTTGCATGCTCTGCTACTAGATCTTTTCTTCATCAAATATTTATTAGAGTTCGCACTGTGTACAGGGCAATGTACTATGAAGTAAAGAAGATAAGAAGTCAGTCTTAGAAATGTGTTCCCTGATCCCATCAGGTTAGCAGTTGGAAATGGTCACAGGACACATGGCAAAGGTTTAAATAATAATAATATCCACAATAATAAAGTTCAAATCTTCCATATATAATTGGAAATGTGTATAATTGCACATTTTAGCATCTCTTTGTTCTCCCAAAATTTTACTATAGTAATAATTTTTTCAGTAATTCACAAAATTTGCAATAAACCCAGCACTGAAATGATTGAATTCTTCTCTAATTTTTATCTCTTCTCAGTTAACTTGTACAATATTGTTTCTAAAGAAAATGCCTTGCTAATGAAATAAATATGATGCATATAATTTTTTTTTATTCTTTATGCAATAACTCATGGAACCATGGAAGAATTCACTTTAATACACTTTCAGAATGAAGGTAAAGGCATAAGATTTAGGGGAAGGAGAATAGATTATGATGTTTTACAACATAGTATGCTTTGCAAAACAAATTATTATTCACATATCAAATGAGTTTGAATTTTACACACTTTTTTGTAATTATTGTTCAATAAAATTTAAATTTTGAAAATTGACAAAGTATTTGGTAAGGAATATTCTAACAAAATTATATGCTCAGTAATTATTTGAGGCATGCATTCCAAATCACTGTACTCTTGACTAACTTCAGTGTAGAATTTAGATTCATAAAAATCATGTACTTTAAAGCATTTTTCTCTTTATACTTTAGGATGAAAGAAAAAAATTTCTGCATGCATTAAAGGCAAATAAGAAAATAAGGTTATATCCTGCAGTATTCCTAACTTCAACATAGAAATTGTTTAAGCTAGGCTTTCCCGTAAGTGGGAGAGAGCTCTCACCTCTCCCTAACGACTCCTTTGGAAGCTATGTGTTTGATCAAAGGCTTATTTATTTTATGAGAAAAAAATATAGTGAGAATCAATATAGAGAAAATAGTCTCGTAACCAATGAGAGCATGTGAATTGACACAATAAATGATTTATTGAACAACTTACAATGCACTCAGTACCACAAGATGAGAGGAGGGACTTTGAGAATTCTCGAAATAGAGAATTCACAAATTAAAACCTTATCCATTGTATATTATAAATTGGACAGACTTTAGTTGCAGACATGATTGTTCTTTAATACCAAAAAGTAGTTGCAGACATGATTGTTCTTTAATACCAAAAAGTAAGGCAAAGAGGATCCCATTGTGTGAGGGGTACTAGGAGAACAAAAGACCGAAGCAAATAGTTATTTATGATAGAAAGAAACACTGGGTAGTAGTTTCTGCACTGTTCACTGTTCATTCTCATTTTAAAAACATTTGTTAAAAATATAAATATAAACATGATAGCGAGAAAAGTTAAGACTAAAAAAAAAGCTGGTGTCTTCATATCTACCAATTTGAAATAAGATACTTTGTGAGTCCCTATAATTATAAATCTTGCTACTAAAAACAAGAAAATTGTAGATTATGTAATAGCTTAAGTACTGTCAAAACTTTTACTTGTGAATAGTGTTGAAGATGATTAAAGATCAAAGTTATTTTAAAGATAGTTTTAAAATCGCAGCACCCGTTGTTAACTGTTGGTCTGTTTGGATTGTTTTTTCCCCTCTCTTTAGTCTATTTTAGGTGTGGCCAATTACTTTTTTGATTGAAAACCAGGTATTATATGGGGTTTAGAAGCATTGAATTATTGCATTAATTTTTATTTCTCTAGAAGGAAACCTGAGACAAAATTTGACTACAGTTTATTTGAGAGACAGAAAATGCCAATGGGGTAGTGAGAAAGCAGGAGAAGGCAAGAGAACAAAGCCATTAGAAGGTGCATTATTATGGCTCCACACCTATAGCTCAGAGACTAGGACGCCAGCCACATACACCAAGGTGGCAGGTTCCAATCCGGCCTGGGCCTGCCAAACAACAATAACAACTAAAAAGTACCAAAAAGTAGTTGGGCGTTGTGATGGGCATCTGTAGTCCCAGCTACTTGGGAGGCTGAGGCAAGAGAATCTCTTAAGCCCAAGAGGTTGAGGTTGCTGTGAGCTGTGACATTACAGAACTCTACAGAGGATCACTTAGTGAGAGTCTGGCTAAAAAAAAAAAAAAAAGAAGTTGCATTATAATATTAGTTATCACAATAGGAAAACACAACATAATTCTACTTGGTAAGTCTAGGAAATAATACAGAGTGTGCACCTCAATGACGTCCTGTACAAGGGACATGGGAGTTGAAGCATTTGTCCCTAAGTGAGGTCTGCTCAAGGTGAGTGGAAAATCATTAATTCTCACCCTTGCTTGCTTGCCACACTAACACTGGCCCAGTGGGCCCTGCAGATAAAGTAGTCAGGGCATGAGATACAGGTTTTGTCATTTGGAAGTGAAATTGGCTTACATTTGAATAGTTAAGGTCCAAGGGGATTAGTGGGGACTTGACAGCATCTATGACTATGATGTCATCTCCCTCCCGGGAAAATGCAGTGAGCTGTGATGCTTCCAAGTTTGGTACTTCGGTCCATTCAGGGACCAAGGCTGGTTTTCAGTCCTGACAAGCCTCTCTATCTTGAAAGTCACGGAGCATAGAAAGTAGCCCTGCCGCGATCCTAACCGAGCTCCAGGGGTTACTGTCTCCCAGGCTCTCACAGTTTCTTCCTCAGCTCCGACTTTAGTCACATTGGTGTAGGAGACTTCTGAAAACCGCTCAGCTTTTCAGCTCCTTCAACTTGGCGCTTCACCTCGTAGGCTTGTGCAGCCTAATCTTCAAATGCCTCAAGGAGAAAACCGATGCTGAGTTTCCGTCCCACTCCTCTGTACCCCCCTTCTTTTTAGTACCTTGAATCCTCTCTCGCCGCAGGCTTACGTTTCAGCCTCTTTGAGGGAGAGGGGGCCGCGGTTTACCCCCCTCTAGGAGGATACCCAAAGCACGGCCGAGCTTTCTCTAAGCAGCATCCTACTGCCCTTCTCAGAGCCAAAGTAGAATAGGCGACAGGAAAGGGGACACTGGTGCGCCTTTAAGATCCTCTTTTCTCTGGGACCTCGCTGCTCAGTTGACTCCATGTCATGCAGTTTCCCTTACCAAGGCCAGGCGGAGCCTCCAGGTTCTCGGGAATGAGGTGGAGTGAAGATGCCCCAGCTCCTGCAGCCCGGGGTTCCTGGGGGCCCCGGCACTGTCAAACTGAGGTGCTGACTCCAGCTCTGGGTCAGAACAGAGAGGTGTAAGGGAAAGACTTACAAAACAGGTTACCCTGTGTAGCAGGAAGTGCATACTTGACGGTTTTTCTTATTTTTAAAAAAAACTTTGATTTTTTGTTTTTTTAGAGGCAGAGTTCCAAGCTGTGGCCCTGGGTGGAGACCTGTGGTGTCACACAGCTCACAGCAACCTCCAGCTCTTGGGCTTAGGCGATTCTCTTGCCTCAGCCTCCTGAGTAGCTGGGACCACAGGCAGCTGCCACAACACTTGGCTATCTTTTGGTTGCAGTCTGGCGGGAGCCGGGTTCGAACCCGCCACCCTCAGTATATGGGGCTGGTGCCCTACTCACTGCGCCGCAGGCGCTGCCCCTGACAGTTTTTCCGTGTTGATGTACCTCCTGTGGGAAACACCGCTGTTTAGTGGTCTGATTGGTATCTGCCTGTAGCTAAGTGATTAATTTATTGTGCCTATGGTTGCAATTGTTCCTGCTAACACAGGTATTCTATCTCTCACTGCATGGGGCGGAAGCAAAAGCACAGGGCAGCCATTTTTCTTACTGCCCCGGATGTCCAGTACCCTATGCTTCTCTTGAGATGTCCCTGTTACATATTTTCCACACATATAATTTATGACTCATGATGTTTGACTTTATCTTAGTCACAGCAAGCAAATAATTACAAGGTTAAGCTTAATGTGAATTTGTGGCCATCATATATTTCTCCGTAATCATTGATAATAGGAAAAGAAACAGCAAGTGTCATTTTCTAAAGGGGATTCATACAAAGAACAGCTGAATTTGGTTCTCTCACAGGTTACCGTGTTTTCTGGCTTTAAACTTTTAGAATAACTTCATTATAATCATATCCAGAGTCAAAGAGTAGAAGATAAAAAAATAAAAAAAAAAAAAACTTTAAATCTTGGGAAAAATAAAAAATAATACAATAACACACCACCTACTGGTAGGAAAAGGAAAAAGTAGCAAAGAATCCCCTGCTGTTTTGTAGAGAGTTTTAATCATACTCTAAGGTAGCAAAATGTACAGGCAAATCCATGTAAGTTTATTTCTGAAAAAGGTTACCATCTTACATGCAAAAGTTTGTAAGGAATTCCATGGCAATATATAGCTAAGCACTATAACATTATTTTTGAAATGAGTTGTACACAGATGTGCTCTTCTTTCTGGCGTATTTCACAGAACATGTTTGGGAACGCTTTGTCTTTTACCAAGGGTGAAATCAATAGGAAAAGCATCCGTTTATTTTGGGCTGCTTTCCTGACATATTAGCTTACATGCTTTTTCTGTTAAGAAAGCCCAATCAATATTACATAGTTTTCATGACGAGTACATAATGCATCATTAACAAATTCGAATGTAAATAGATAATTATGATTTTCCTCTTGAAAATTAAACTCTATAACAAACAAACGGAAGGGGGGAATGGTGGTAAAAGTTAGAGCTGTATGTATTTTCCTGCCTGTGACATTGAATTGTTAAGCTTGCAGTACTTGTGTCTGTTTAATTTCCATTATCTTTATTCCCAAGGGGGCATTGCTATTTTACAGGCCTCTTAGCACAATAACTAAAATCGGCCTTCATGAAACAGGTTAAGGTTAGGGCAATTGGATTTCTGCAATACTGATTCAAGGACACGTGATAGGGCGATGTCTGTACAATTCGGTCTAAAGAGAATCAATACAGAATGTCTAGGAATTACACTACTCTGAGGTGATAAAAGTTTTAAAATACCAGAACCAAATGTTAGACAATATTTTTCATAGGACCCTAGATTGATAAAAAATGAAATTATCAAGAAAATGTCTTTATATTTATAAATTTTCTATCTACTGATGTTTTTAATGCTTGTTCACATTGTTATAGGAAAACTAGGGAATTTAAGAATGAAAAATGGCTTCACTTGGTGGACAGGATTAGAACAGACCTCTGTGGTTGTATGACTTGTATAGCTTTTCCGCTGAGGAGTTCTTTGACCTCTAGCCAGACACTTAACACTTCTCTGGGCCTCATTTCCTTCCTGTGTATAAAAAAGCAACAACACTTGTGTATATATATGGCTATATTCATGGATGAAAACTGCCCGTAAGGGCAAAGAAGTATAATTAAACCTTGGCATTGTTCCTTTAAAAATTAAAATCCCATTAAAAATTAAGAAAGTCTTAAACAACCTCATTAGTGTTGGGCTGGAAAGCAATTATGTATATTGTTTTGCCCCTAAAATCACCCCCAGAAGGTTAGCTGTGCCCCTCACTGCCAACGATATTTACAGATATAATTGATAGTGGATGATTGCTGATCACTCCCTTTCAGCATTTGGTCTTCATTTTAAATATCGTTCTTCAAATGAATAGGGATTATTTGGTTAAGTGAGAAGTTTAAACATGAAAGTTTATTCTAAATCTAAGGAATTTATAAAACAAAACAAGCAATATACAGATGACAACAGAAGCTGTATTCCTAATCCTGGAAAGCCCACAATTACTAATATGATTTAACAATTATGCCAAAGGCTACTAAGCTAAATATTTTCCTGGTTATTATACTATTTTTAATATATGCACATTTTGATATTTTGAGACCTGAACTTGTTTTTGGGAAAAAAAAAAGGAATACTTATCCCAGAATTGGTGTTTTTTACTTTCTTGAATTTTTAATGTAGAGAAGTAATTTTTTACAAATTATAATATGAATTTTTACAAATTATAAAACTTTTACAAATTTGTGTTTGCAAAAAATGCTATAACTAGTCAGTCAGTATCAACTTTTTAAGTTGGTTCTTCCACTCCCATACGTTACACTTAGGTATAAAATTCTTAATGTCTTTCTATAAAAATCATCATTTCAGAACTACCTTAATCAAAATGAAAATCTACAGCATAGGACCATATTAATGGTAAATATAGTGAAATAAAGAATTCGATTACACAAATGTCTTTTACACAGAAAGTTTTCTTCAATGTGTGTAATACAAAGAATTTTGTATACAATTGGGGTGAACTCAAGGATGATTTTTATTTGTGTAAAATTGTAGTCAATCCAATGGGTGTCTATTAAACATGTACTCGATTTTATTGCATCTAGGATGTCATTGGTTTAAAATGTGCCATTATTCTGCATTTCATTTAAAAAGAATAAAAAACTGACAATGGTAGCAAAATGATTTTAACACGTAGAATATTAATGTTTGGCTTAATTCATGAACCCTATTAGATTTATCAAAATATACATTTCAGGTGCTGAATGTTGCTCAAATACGTGTGTCCCAGGGTTCTTTGATCTACATGCAATAATAACAGGCAAAATCAAATTCTTCACTTTCGGCTCGGCGCCTATAGCTCAACCGGCTAAGGCGCCAGCCACCTACACCTAAGGTGGCGGGTTCGAATCCCCAGCCCGGACCCGCCAAACAACAATGACGGCTGCAACCAAAAAATAGCCGGGAGTTGTGGCGGGCACCTGTGGTCCCAGCTACTTGGGAGGCGGAGGCAGGAGACTAGCTTGAGCCCAGGAGTTGGAGGTTGCTGTGAGCTGTAATGCTATGGCACTCTACCCAGGGGGATAGCTTGAGGCTCTGTCTCAAAAAACAAAAACAAAAACAAATTCTACACTTTCAGATTTTGACTCTAATGTATCACCTTCTAGTAAGAGTCAGCTTTGGGGCTTCCCTACTTTTTACTTTTAAAAGAACCAGAAACTGAGCATTTTCTTTTGGCACAGTTATATATGTACTATTCTGATGCCATGTTACACATGCAGTGGAATAGAAAGCTCAATATCTAAATGAAGATGGGAATAAAGTACATGGTTTTTAGCTTCTTTAGTGTTATTGTGCAGATAACACAGGTGCACACTTACACTTTCTCCAGCAGATAGTCCAGCAAGATGAGCGCTGAAACTCCAAAACAACTTGCAGGAAGTGTTACATAAGGTTGCTCAAACACATCAGAACACATAGGTTACCCATGGTGGTATGTTTTTGCATTTTGTGCATCTTCTTTTGTAGAGAATTTTACTTGAATTTACATGTATGGTTACATCCTATTTGACA
This sequence comes from Galago senegalensis, assembly GCA_963575145.1. NCBI lineage: Eukaryota > Metazoa > Chordata > Mammalia > Primates > Galagidae > Galago > Galago senegalensis. Next base: position 23,455 of record CAUYTI010063214.1, read on the forward strand.
TAGAAACTTAATTTTTTATAAAGCCCATCTTCTGCTCACATTCTATTTAGACTACTTCCCAGTCTAACATATTAATTAAGTCCTTCATTCTTGAAATGAGTACTTTGATTTATTTACTGCTTCTTCATCCTTTCTTTCAGCTCTCTGTTGTTAACACTTTATAACTGTGTCTTTTTGTGGAATATTACAGCCTTTGCAACAACAGATAAAACCAGTTTTTTAAAGTAGTTTGAATGCTATGAGTGAGATGTGCTAGAGATGATATAGTTTTTAAACATATTTCCCTAGCATTTTGAACAGCCTATAAATTCTGTTGAATGCTGACACTTATTAATAAAGAAATAAATAGATGAAATGGTGAAATGCTTTATTAAATCATGTTGAATAGATTTCTATACCAAAGTATTTCTTAGATTTGAACATAGGACTCTGCATTGTGTATTTTTAATTGACTATAGTTGGTATTTGTCATTCATCCCTTTGTAGACAGAATATGCAAGATTTTCTCCTTTTGGTCAAATATACAAATTTAGTACAGCAATGAAGCGCTAACATAGCCAAGGATAGAGTTTTCTCTAAAATACTCTTCAAGGTAAATCACCTACATTGTGGAAGGGCTGAGCACCAATTGAGACACCAATAGCAATCCTCTCAAGCAGAAAAGAATTAAAAAATTGAAGGAACAGAATAATTGAAAAAGTCACTGATTTGGAACTGAGTATTGTCAAAAGTAAAGAGCTAGTTTGTAGCACTAACATATTCAAGGAAATGATGTTCAATTGTTTTCAGTGACAATCAGCAAGAAGGAATCAAGCGCCTCATAGCAATTACTGAATTTCTGCCAGAATCTGTTCTAACATTGCCTTAGGGGAAGGAAGATAAAGAAGATTCTAGCTAAGAAGCCACATGAAGGAAATCAGGGAAGAAAGAGAGTGTTGCAGCTTTAACTCATGAAGCTACCTGATGATTAAAGGTGTTGTGAATTGGGAAAGAGAGAGGATTAAATGAATATTTAATTTTTGATAATTAAAATAAATGATTTTTAATGAAAAACACTATGATTTATAATTTTAAATTTTAAGATAAAATATTATATTACACTTGATATCATTTGTCTGATCTTGAAATGATTTAATGAATGAACATTTTACACACTTTAAAAATTTGCACAATAATGGTGAAAATATAAGTAAAATTAAAAATAATTTTAATGAATTGACTATGTCTTTGATGTAGTGGGTGAAAATTCAACATGGGAAGAATAACTGAATTCCACAGCAAAAGGTAAGATTGAAAAAGTATGAAACATAAATAATATAAATTACAGTACACTTTGGATAGATATGAATCAGAAAAAAATAATATAGTTTTAAAGTTCAGGGGCTACAATTAAAATATGCAAGGAAAATATTACCGATTTGCAAAGAGTTAGAATATGCAGAATACCATATAATTATAAACAACTCAACTAAAAATCATACTTGATTATTAATAAGTACCCATAAATCATAATTTGGAAATAAATGATTGTTTTACCGACCCATGAATGAAATCGATGAGTAGAGAGCAATCTATTTATCTGTCTATACAAACACATCAGTGGATATCAAAAAGTTTGTGGTAAATAGAAGAAAGATAAAAAAAATTAAACTACAGTTTCTGAACTATAATTTCTGAATACCCTAAAAAACTTAGGGCATTCAGAATTAAATATTGTCAATGCAGTAATTTTAACTTTATTCACTGAAGAAAAACAGTGCGGTTGAATGGCACTAGTCAATTCTTTTATAGATAGAATGTCCCTCAGTTGGGGTCAGTTGGATGTCTTCTTGTGATTAGATAGAGATTGTGAATTTTTGAAAGGTGGGGCTTTTCTGATCACTTATCAAGTGAACATGTAATTAACATAACATCACTATCTATGTTAAACTTGACTGAGGTAGTATTTTTCAGGTTTTCCCACATTTTTCTCTTTTATACTGAACACTTTGGAAGGAAGTAAAGATGTACAGCCCATACTTACAGAGTGGGGAGTCTGTACTATATTGACCCTATTAAATTCTGAATACCCCACATTTTTAGTGATTAACTAAAAGGCTAGCATCATTGCTCACAAAGTTCTCTTTACCTTAATGGAGCTTATGTTAAGAAATATAGTTTAACTTTCTGTTCTACCGTAAAGGTGGAATATCTACATAAATTATGTATGGTTTTTCTTAAAGACAGATCTCCCTATTCCACACCACTTATTTATATATTCAATGTTTTATATCTGTATGGATTCATATTTATTTTTGCACATATGATTATAATCCAATAATACTATATCTATTTTGTTGCTAAAGCATTTTTTCTTTGGGAACTAAGAACTCTTTTTGGCTCTAATGTTTCTCTTCGACAGATCTTCTTAATTTGGGGCTGGATTTTAAACACTGCTTTCCTTGGTGGCACTACTAGGAACTGTAGGCACATTTTTAGGCATTTTTGTTCCACTTTCCTTTTCACAATCCTGGAATCAGTCATTTTTATAAGGTCCCCTGATTTCTTTCACTGGAAAATAATATAAAAACCAAGTACTGAATCTTCTTGTTGCTATGATGACATTGTTGCTTTTAGACCTTCTAAGCCAGGCGTCCTCAAACTGCAGCCCACCTAGGTAGGACATTTATCCTGCCTGCCTGATGTTTTTCCTGCCGCTGCCTGTCCTGCTTAGCAGCCGACTGGTACGGGGCCCCAGACGGGCCTCCAATGGTCTGAGGGACAGTGAACTGGCCCCCTGTTTAAAAAGTTTGAGGACCCCTGCCTGACACAATAAGAAAATGTGTATACTAACATAGGCATAAATGCAGATGTACGAGTGTTTCCATACGTAACCATTTGTATGTATGTGTTAAGCTAAATGCTTTTATACAAATGCTCCCACTTGAATCAATTACTCAGAGTATTTTAGCCTTATTCATTAACTTATTTGTCACCATCTTCTGCGCAAAGGAGAAAACCTAGCTTCCCCCTTATACTGTCCGTTTACTTCCTTGTCCAATTCCAATGTAGTGTATAGCTTTTTCGGAATTTTCATAGAGTATCCTTACAGGAGACATCTCTCTCAATCAGACTGCAATACAGTGTAGCATTTATTTTGCCTTTAGGTTTCCAGACTCCACTCATTTCTATACTTAATTATGTCAGCATCTTTTTACAGAGGCCAGTCAGTGAGATTGTTTCAAAAATTTAAAAGGCAATTTGATGTTTTGGGTCATATTCTTCATTCCTTCTTCATTCCTTCTGGGATCCTCTAACTTCTTGAAATAATTTTTAAAATGTATATACATATATATTTAGCTTAAAGATCACTTTTTGTGCTTTTAAGTTGTATGGAATTTGACAATTGCAGAGCGCCAAGCATGTGCACATTAGTATCAAACCATTTCACTGTCCTGTGCTTCATCTATTCAATACGCTCCTCCTGTCCACTGATAGGTTCACCTGCTCAGTTGTTTTTGCCTTTCCAAAAGTCATTTAAATGTAATCACAGTATGCAGCCTTTGAGATTGGCTTCTTTCACTTAATAATGTGCAGTTAAAACTAATGCTTATTTTGTTTTAAGAGCATAATTCTATTTAATTGTTGAACAATGCCATGCTATATGGATGTACCACAGACTTTTTGTGTATTTGTAAGTGTGTGCGCGTATTTTTAAACTTTTACCTATTGAAGGACATCTTAACTGTTTTCAGTTAGTGACAATTATAAATTAAATTGGCTGTTAAAATTCACATATGATTTGTGTGTGTGTGTGTGGACATACATTTGCAAATTCTTTGAATAAATTCTTACAAGCACGATAGCCAATTTTATGTTAAGACAAATATAGCTCACTTATAAACTGCCAAATTGTTCTCCACGGTAGGTACAACCTTGCAGTCTCACCCTCAATAAATGAAAGTTTCTGTCATTTGTCATCCTTGTCAGAAACTGAAATTGTCATATTTTTGGAATTTGTCATTCTAATTGGTCTGCAGTATCTCATAGCTGTTTTAATTTGCTATCCCTTAAAGATGAGTTATGCCCAGCACATTTTCCTGTGTCTCTTGGCCTTCCGTATATCTTCCCTGTTGAGGTGTCTGTCCTGATGCTTTTTCCATATTTTTAAATTAATATAATTTATTTTAGGCTCACAGCAAACTTGAATAAGGTATGGAAAATTTCCTGTACTTTCTCTCTGTCCCAAAACACAGGTAGCACTTACACTATCAGCCATTCAAATAGTACATTTGTTTCCAAAGCTAAACCTCCACTGACACACTTTTATCATTCGAAGTCCATAGTCTACATTATGATTCAATCTTGAAATTGTACCAACATATGGATTTAGACAAATGTATAATGACTTGAATCCATTTTAGTGTCACTATGATGACCTAAAAAAAAAATTCTGTGATCTATTTATTTCTCCTTCCCCCATAAAATATAGCAATCACTCATCTGTTTTCTGCTTTGCTTTTTTACCTCTAGAATGTCATGTTTTGTATTTTCAGATTAGCTTCTTCCACTTAGTAATACGCATTTAAGCTTTATCCATGTCTTATCATGGTTTGAAAACTTATTTCTTTTTAGTGCTGAATAATATTCCATTGTCTGATTTTTACCACGGTTTATCTCTTCATCTACTGAAAGATGTTATGGTTTCTTAAAGATTTTGGCAATTATGAATGGTGCTTCTCTAAACACCCTTATAAACTTTATAATTTGTTTTCCCATATACGCCAAATAGACTGCGGCAATTTTGATTGGTTTTCATTTAGCTATAGATGAAGTTTCCATCATATTGTCATCTAAAAATTATTGAGTTTCCTAATCTCTCAACATGGAATAGCTCTCCATTTATTTAGATTTTTAAGACCACCTCTGTAGTCTTTTGTTGCCGTTGCCATCAGCATATAGATTCTGGGCACAGCTGGTTCCATTTATACCTAATTATTTTAATAATCATGATTACTTTAACTAATACCTTATTATAAATTTTAAATCTCAGCTGCTAATAGTTGCTACTCAGAAAAACAACTGAATTTTGTGTATTGCTTCTCTATCTGGTGATATTGCTACATTCACTTTCTCTTTTTTTTTTTTTTCTTCTTTCCCTTCCCTCACCCCCTCCCTCCTTCTCTGTCTGGTCTCCCCTTCCCTCATGCCCCAAGGTGGGTACAATCTTGCTGTGGTATAAGTATACCATGGAATATTATTTAGCCATTAAATGAATGAAGATTTTTGTAGCATTTGCACTAACCTGGATAGAGGTGGAACACATTTTTCTTAGTGAAGCATCACAAGAATAGAGAAGTATGAATCCTATGTATTCAATTTTGATATGAGGACAATTAATGACAATTAATGACATGATAAGGCTACATTCACTTTTTAATATGAAACCTTTGTTTTATTGCATAGACTGTTGTTTTCAATTCAATGTTGAATCTGAGTGGTGAAAGAGGATCCCCTTGCCCCAATACATGTCCACAAGATACAAAACCATAGTAATTGTCTTAGTCCGATTGTGCTATCATAGTAAAACACGACAGACTTTGTAATTTATAAAATGTAGAAATTTATTTCTCATAATTGTGAAGGATGGAAGTGCCAGAATGTTTAGTTTCTGGTAAAGGCCCAGTTTTCCTTTCCAGGATGGCATTTAATTGTTGCACCTCTCTAGGGGACAAATATTGTATCCTCACACAGTGGAAAGGCAAAGGGCAAAAGATTGCTCCCTTCTACTCAAACCCTTCATTCAGGGTGCCAATCCCATTCATGAAGGTGGAGCTCTCAATATTTAATTGCCTCCCAAAGGCAACTCCTCTTAATATATCTTCACTAGGATATCAGTTTTGATAAATTTTAGAGGGGTATCATTATTTAAACCATAGCAGTAACTAATCAAAATGATTTTTAAATCTTAAATTGTTGAATGAGTTCTCTTATATCTCTTACACAGTGCCATAGGCTTTAGAGTAGGTTTTAGCATTGAGAAAATGATTTCTGTACTCTGTAAGGCATATTCAAATGGAACGTCCAGTTTCTAGGTAAGCCAGTTGTAGAGTATTTGAAAAGAGAACAAATAATGCATATATTATAGCTTTGTAATAGGTCTCAGATGAGAAAAATTTTGTTAACCTTATTTAACTTAACACTAAATATAGAAAAACAAAACAAAACAAAACAAAACAGCAACAAAAGATTCCTGCATTTCAGGGCAGGGCTGAAAGTACATCTTAAAGTTAATGCAATGCCATTGTTCCTTTCAAAGAGTTCCCTTTAGTAGATTTGCTGCAGTTTGCTTGTAACACTGAGGAACTTTGGAATTACGTACATTTTTGTTATCACTTAGTCACCCTAACGCTGAGAATGTTATTTTCTTCTGAGGATCTCACTTTCCTCATCTGTACAATGTAAGTAATTCATCCTCATTCCTCATTCAACCAAGGTTAAAGGCATTGCTAGTTACATCTTACATTCTACTATTACAGAAATTTTTTTAAAAAGCATTTTAGTTTGGAAATGCATATATAAGTTAAAGTGGACAGCATGTTCCTACATTCCTACAGATTTACACGAGATTTATAACATCTTACTGTTGCCCTTCCCCTATGAAGGTGAATTAATACACCACTAAAATGTCCTTAAACCAATTCCTAACCAAGTGAAAGTACAAATTTATTTAATTTGCACCAAAGATTGTTTTTCTATTTTTATTTATTTTATTTTGAGACAGAGTCTTGCTTCATCACCCTTTGTAGTGTGCTGTGGCATCATAGCTCATAGCAAACTCAAACTCTTGGGCTCACGTGATTCTCTTGCCTCAGCCTCCCAAGTAGCTGGGACCACAGGTGCCCACCACAACACTGGCTGTTTCTAGAGACCAGATCTTGCTCTTGCTGAGGGTGGTCTGAGCTCAAGAAATCCACCCCCCTTGACCTCTGAGATAAGATCTTAAATTCTCATTTTCAGGAGACCAATGATTTTCTTATGGTAAATTAATGCAGTCATCAGGGTTCATAGTTTTGAAGGTTTTTTTATGTCTGACATTTAACTCCTAGAATGACACATACCACATGAATTTTGTCAAATACAATCTATGTTCAATAAACAACTGCCTACGATTTTCACTTTTTTCAAAATAAGATAAGTTATAATCTCAGAAGTGCATTGAGATGTTTAAAGTGCCTTTTAAAAAACTTTATTTAAAAAAAATTTCATATTAATATGAAGATACAGACAATTAGTTATCGTGTTTGCATTTGTTAGGTAAGGGTCCTGTTGTAGTTGTGTCCCACATCTGGGGGTGTGCCATGTACCCTTACATTGTGCCCTTTAGGTGGGAGCACACCAATTCCCCCTTCTCTTTCCCTCCTATTTACCCTCCTCTCAGTTTGAATTAAATTGAGTTATTCTCTTATATGCCTCAATTTCTTACAATTTAGTAACGCTTAAGTCAGTTTCTCTATCTAAAATTCTTAGTTTTGAAAATTAAATTTGTACTCTTTTTAAAAGAAGGCCTCAGTTAATTTGTGATGAATGTGTTATTTCTCAAATAAATGCTTAAATTGCACTCAGCTAGTTAATCTCATTCTCGAAATTTTTCTAGTATATTAGTTAACTGTATGTTTCATTAAATATGCACTGTGAGAGTTATATGAATAAATATTCATACATTAACAGCTTTACTACATTAGTCAATCTGTATTCATACTTACTACAAGATTTCATAAAATTGCAGTTTTAGTACCAGAATGAGAGCAATTGTTAAGAAGAGCGTTAAGCTGTCTAGTGAACTCAAATTCTGAAGCTAAATTAATAGGGTAGCCTGTTTACATATCAGGAAGAATATGAAAATAAGGCATTAATAATGGTAGAAGAATTTCAAATGAGTCAACAAACTATCAGTAGATGAGTTTTTCTATGTTGTATAATGCAAAACTGAGACTTACTGATGCATTTAAATATTGTACAACTTGTTCATGAGTATAATTTATGCATATACTATGACATTAGAACTACTAAGCATTTCATGTTAAATTTGTGCAGAATATAAATATTATCCATTCATTTAAAAAACTTCAATACCTAATCAAAAATTAAAATATTTCACTTTATTGCTTTTTTGCAGCACAGAGATTATTCGGTTATCCTATTTGCCTAAAAGAATGAAGATTCTGTGCTCAGCTACTAATTTCTCCTTGCTAAGGCAATTAAACTCTAAGATATTTCGGTCAATCTAAGTGGAATGTTTGCTACTATTTATGATTTGCTGTTAAGATCCAAAAGTTGATAAATTACATAATTGGGACCAGCAGCTTGGAATCATACATTTGTAATCACCTCAAGTTCTCTTTTAAAAGATATAGAGTCTAGCATCCAGCATCTCTTCCTGGGAAATTGGGAAATTAGCCATCTTCAAAGTGATTTGGATCCTGTAATGAACAATTAATTAACTCATCACTGTAAAAAAGATAAATGTGCAAGCCTATTAAATTTTTCAGTAACAAAGTAAGGAAAAATATGTAATGCACAGGGATCTGAGATGTACATTAGATGCAATCAAATTAGAAAAAAGTTATGTTATTGTCATTTTTCATAGCATAATTAACTTGCAGAGAAAACACAATTTAAGTGTTTTTCAGTCTTTACTAAACATTCCAGTCATCCTGGGCCTTTAAAAATAATCAAATCATACTGTCTAACTCAGAACCTCTAAGAACGAATCCCAGATATGTATATTTCCTAGGGAAAAAAGTTTTGTCTAGTTTATTTCATCATTATGATGAAGTGAGACAATTAAGTTTGCAGACTCGATCCTCAAGAAAGTACCACATACCTGGCTGCTGAATATCACTACAGTCACCTTCAAAGTACTACCCTCGGAAAGTTGTGCACTGACATTAGTGCCTAGTCCACCCTTCAAAGAACTTTTTCTAGGATGAGTTATGAACTTAATGGTCAAACTTCATATGACAATGGTTCTAATGGCCACTCCAGAGAAAGTATCCCAGAGTTTCTTTGAAGAGTGGCCTGGGTGCTGGCATCAGTGCAGACTTTCCCAAGTAGAGTACTTTAATGGTGAACATAGTAGTGTTCAGTGATGAGGTATGTAGCAGTTCTTTTAGGATGGGTTTGCAAACTTAATTGTCAGACTGCCTGACACCTGTATAATTTTCTGAGAAATTATAAGAAAAGAAAGGATATTAATCTTCTTTTCTAGTGCTAAAAATGTTAATGAAAAATAATATACTAAAATTAAACAAATTTGTTCTAGCTCTATAAATTTAAGCAAATTACTAACACTCTGGTCCTGAGCATACCTGAGAATGGGGAAGTAAATGTGTTTCATGATGTTCTAGATCAACATTATTTTCTAGATCAACAAAGAATATTGTTCTTCATGAAGTGACAGGTTTACTTTGTTCTTTTTTAGAAAATATGTGGACATATATAAACTAAAAACTATAGTTTATATTCATTCATTTTTTAAAATTTTAAACCACTAAGGGGTACACACATTTTTTGTTGCATGGATCATTCCATCATACTTGATTGAACATTGTAAGTGTGCTCATCACCCAAACAGTGTTCATTGTACCTGGTAGGTAGGTTTTTGCTCCTCCCTGCTCTCATCCCCATTGCTTGGTTTCCACTAAGTTTTACATTCCTTTTTATACACATGCTCAATTAGTTGTAGTTCAATAGTGAGTACATGTGGTGTTTGTTTTTCCATTCTTATGATACATCCTTTAGATTAATCATCTCCAGTTTAATTCAGATTTTTGCAAAAGGTATTAATTCATTCTTTATTATGGCTGAGTAGTATACCATGGTATACATAGATCGCATTGTGTTAATCTACTCATAAATTGATGAGCCCTTGGGTTGAGTTCACATCTTTGCAATTGTGAATTGTGCTTCAGTAAATACTAGAGTGCATGTTTCTTTCTGATAAAATGAATTCTTTTCCATTCAGTAAATACCCAGTATTGGAATTGCTGAATGAAATAGTATGTCTACTTTTAGTTCCATAGAGGTTGGAATGTGTAGTTCTACCAATGGTATGTAAGTCTTCCTTCTCTTTGCATCCAGTCCAACATCTGTTGTTTTGAATTTTGTATTAGGACATTAAATCTGAAATACCTCATTTGAAATCAAAATTTTAGTTTATGGTATCTAATGAAAGAAGCAGTTTAATTAATCCAAGTATGCACCTAAACTGTTACAGAATTTTGTTATCTAAATGGTAAGTAGCTCGTTTATGCCAGCCACAAAGAAACCTGGAAAGGAAGTACAGTAAAAATGCATTTTCCACAGCTTGCTGAGAACTAAATATTTTTCCTTTCAAAGAGTGGTCCAAAGCATGGAAGAAGTGGTAGTCATCAGTGCAAGGTCTGAGGAATACAGTGGATAACAGAGAGTTTCTAGGTCTGGCTTTTGTAGTTTGACCAGCATTGTTTGGGTGACAGTGTTGTCTTATAAGACAAATGGCTTGTCTCTCTTGACCAGTCTTGAGGGTTTAATCACAATGAGCCTTATCATGTTGTGTGTTGTAGTCATCCAGTACAATCAATTGACCAGGTTTCAGGAAGCAGTAGTGTTTAATATGAGTTCCAGATCACCAAATAGACACCATTAGATTGTTTTTGATGAATATTAGGTTTTGAACTATGTTTTGAGGACTTCATCTTTATCCAACTAGCTATCCAAGAATTCGCCAAATCTTGCACTTGTCACAAAGAATTGATTTTATATCGACAGATATTTAAATATCCTTTTGAAATGGTTTGCCGTTATGTTGTGACAACAAAGAACATCAAGTTTCAGGATGATTTCTCCTCTGTCATTTGTTTAATTCATGCAGAATTAAACAAATTATGCTTCTTTAACGAGTCAATGTGTTTCAAATGGTTCAATATTCTTAGAATAGTAAAATCAAGCCTTGCCTTTAATTTGTGTGTAAGTCAAGATGAATTCATTTCTACTAAAGCTTTCAGCTCATCATCATCTACCTTGGTCCCACATCACCAATGTGGCTCATTTTTAAGATTAAAATCACCAGAAGGGAACCTCTCAAGCCATTGATATACTGTGCATTCATTAGCTCCATCCTGTCCAACAACTGCACTAATATTTTGAAACATCTGCACTCCATTAGTCTCATGGGACTCATATTCAAAACTAATACAAATTTTTGATTTATCCATGGTTTCACAAAAATTTCTCTTAAAAAAAAGATAATCACAAGCCAAACGTGTTTGAATGAGGATATCCATTCACACACAACACACACATGGAGGTATTAAAATGAAACATCAGAGATATCAATTGTCAAACTTAGTACTTAAGGAAATCAAATATTTCATACATAATAACCCAATAATAAAAGCTATTCTAACAGGGTTCTGGTAATATCTATTGTGGTTTAAATTTGCATTTTCCTGATGATTAGGTGCTTGGAGCATTTTCTCAGGTGAGCCATTTGTCTTTCTTCTTTTAAAAGGCTTCTGTTCATGTCTTTCACCTACTTTTTAAAAATTGGCATATTTTGGCAGTGCCTGTGGCTCAAAGGAGTAGGGCGCTGGCCCCATATGCCAGAGGTGGCGGGTTCAAACACAGCCCCAACCAAAAACTGCAAAATAATAATAATAATAATTGGTGTATGTTATTTTTTTAATTTCTGAGTAATGTGAAATTACAAAAAATTAAATTACAATATTTGCATTTGTTAGGAAAAGCCCCTACTGTAATTGTGTCCAGTACCTGAAAGGTATGCCATATACCCTTTGTCTACTTTTTAATGGTGTTTATTTCTTGCTGATTTTCTTGAGTTCTTTGTAAATTCTGGATATTGACTTTTAATTTATCTATAGCTTGTGAATATTTTCTCCCATTCTGTATTTTGCCTATTTGTTTTGTTGATTATTTTCTTAGCTGTTTAATCAAATTCCATTTATTTATTTTTGTTTTTCCCATAATTGCCATTAGGGTCTCAGTCATAAATTCTCTGCCTAGACTGATATCTAGAAGAGTTTTTCCTACATTTTCCTCTAGAATTTTCATGATTTTATGGCTTGTATTTGTCTTTTATTCACATTGACTTAGTTTTGAAGTGGCAAGAGATAGATATCCTGTTTCATTCTTCTGCATATGTCTATCCAGTTTTCCAGCACCATTTATCAAATAGTGGTTTATTTCCCAAGAGTGTATTAGTCTACTTTTTTTAAAGATAAGTTGGTTGTAGATAGATGATGTTATATTTGGCTTCTCTAGTATGTTCCATTGGTCTGTCTCAATTGTGTACAAATACCATGCTGTTTTGGATTCTATAGCCTTGTAGTATAGTTTGAAGTGTAGTAGTGTGATGCCTCCAGGCTTTTCTTTTTGCTTAGGGTATTCAGATATTTTCTTGTTCCACGTGAAACATAGAATTATTATTTTTTTAGATCTGTGAAATATAACACTGGTGTTTTGGTGGGGATTTTATTGATTCTGTATTTTCAGTATTATGTACTTTTTGACAATGTTGATTCTACCAATCATGTTCATTCATTTTTTAAGTAAATTGGGTATTCCATAAGAAAAAATAAAAGCTGCCAGTATAGCTTAAACTCAAACAACTGTACAAATGATTTCATTCAATGTAGCCTTGTACTCATCCATATGTTATAGTTCTCACTTTGTGATGCAGAATATTGAAGAAAAAAAGACATGATCTTAAGGACAGAGAATTTTTTTTAATTTTCAAAATTCTATTGTTAATAGGTGAAACTGAAACCAGACTCCCCAACCCATCTGAGTGTTAGTGTGCAAATGCCAACACAGTGAAGAAGAAACAAAGTCCCCCTACTAGTACATGACTAGTTTTCATCTCACAGATTCCTAAATTTATCTCAGAAACCCCCATGGATCACAGGGTCTACTTTGAGGACCAATGGTATGGGGAAAAGAACAAGAAGATTACATTACTTCACCATCTTCTAATGTTGTCTTGATGACTTTGATTTTTCTTTCTGCTTACCACCCACCTCCCAATAAGCCAGTGGATTCTGGTTTCCACTTACAAATATTCACAATCTTTCCATTGATCTCCAGATAAAAGACAAAACTTTTCACGTGATATCCTTCATTACCTGGATTATGTATGTCTGTCCTCAACTATTTTTTCAAGATTAAAAGCATTACACTTCTTTACTCATCATGTAACATCTCTTTATTCTTACAGGCTTTTCAATAGTTCTTGTTTATTCAGACAAGTTTACCTTTCCACTTCTCTTTATTTGAATCTTTTATGCTCGTTCAGAAGGACTCCAGTGATCCTAGAGCCTTTGTTGATTTTTCTATACTAAGAACTTGTATAGCCTTTTGTACTTTTCCACAGAAAGAATAAATTATAGCATGCAATAATTTTGTTTATTGCAATGTTCCTTCTGTGCTAACTACACCAGATTATAAGCTTTCTGGGGACAAGTATAATTTTTCTTACTAAAGTTTCATAATTTTTATTATAGAAGGAAATTTGAAAGATAAATTATTGTTAATGTCAATTGCTAATATTAATTATTTCTTAAATCCTAACATGTTTTTTTTGTGAATGCTTAAAAATACCAGTGAGGTGAAAAAAAGTGAAATGGAGATAGAAAAAAAATCCTATGGATGAAAAGATACCTATATTGATATATTCACCTACAATTTTTTTTAACATCATGTGGCTAGTGATAACTTTGGGCAACATGTGTAGAGATTTTGCAAAGTTTTATAATTTTCACAGGACAAAATAAATGTGATATTCCACCTTGATGCCATGAGCCACAATGTGTGTCCCTCTCAATGTGTCCTGACAATAAAGCTATATGATATCCAGAGTTAAACTAGGAGATTTTATTTATTTCATATTTCAATTAACAGTTTGATGCAATAAAAATCTAAAATTCAAATTTAAAGATTCAGAAAATAATAGTGCATTTTTAATAAATCTCATTTATTAATAACTGTTTAATAATTGTTTTCCATGTTTTGAATGGCTATAATAAGGAATGTTAGTGTAGTAATCAATAAGGTTAACTCAAAGTTACAATGATAGTATTTATGATTATGCACCATAGTTACTGATAGATGTGATCTTTCTAAGAATATCTTTTAGATTTGAGGCTCTTTTCTTTCTTCATCTCAAATTATAACAAAATGGAGGCTCAATTTCACATTTCTGAGAATGAGTTGACTCTATTTTTGGCTGTCTCATTTTGAGCATTTAACTGTCAAAGGCCAGAGCATGGGCCATTTCATCCATTTTAAAATAATACACTATCTCTTTGGAGACAGCACTGTCATTTGTTTTCATTTTTCTGAGGCATCTCTCTTCAAATTGAAATATTTATTAAAGGGAAAAATCCAACTCCCTGAGACATGTAACTGAAGGATGAGATTTCTTAATTCAGATTTTATCTGAAACATGTTCTCCTACCTATTTTGGTTTATGGTAGGGTATAAGCTGCATTTTAAAATATGTTTTGTTGATCAAACTATTGAGCCTCCAGAGAAATAGGTTCTTGTTTAAGTTAAAAATTTATTATTCACTGTTCATCTTCCCATACATTATGCATTCTATTCTTTGTTCATGCTTGCTGTGCTTCTTTAAAAAATAATCCATAACAAAGATACCAGACCAGGATATGAAATTTGTTTCTGCTTCTTTGGGTCAAAGCTATAGGAAGGTGATGTAAACCGAATATCTCAATGAAGCATTTAATTTTTATTAAAAAAGCACTCTTGCTTTTTACCTTATTATAGTAACCCTACTATTAGATTAAATTGCTTCTAAATGTCTTCAATATAGTACATGTTGTCATGCACATGTCAGAATTAGACTGAATAACAACTACTTCATGTTAGCATGTATATCTTTTGTTCATTAATATTTTTAGAGAGAGGAAAGATGTGGAAATATGTTTGTAAACCTGGGAGAAAATGTAAAGATATAATGCTTTGTGTGGATAAAGACATTGTCAATTTGCAATAAGCATTGTAGTAACAACACAAGTTATATAAAGGAAATTAGACTATCTTCTTGATCTATATAAAAGAATTCCAAGAAAGGGAGAACATATGCTATACCCAAAAAGATCATGAAAAAGACATATCAAATTAAAGGAAATCATGATTTAAATTCAGAGTAACAGTTTTCTATGGCCATATATCTTCGATGAAAGAGCCTTATACAAAGGATGACTATGTGACATATTTTTCTCTCAATTTAGGTGAATAAAAGAAGTATCAATTATTATTCAGAAATGGCATCTAACATGACAAAAGTAACATTAATAAAAGCTGCTTATTTTGAAGCAGTAGACGATGGTTTCAGTAGACAATTGTGGAGTAAATAGTTTTCTTGCTTAATTTTTAATCATTAATTACTTTGGTTAGATTGGCTGTCAATGATATATTATCTGATGCTGCTTTCTTTTTGCAAAATGTAAAATAGAAATCACTGTCATGATCATTCCTAGAAGGAATCACCTCAAAATAGTTTTATTACAATTTAGAGTGAAATCTTCAAAAATAAAACAATAGTGACTTCATTTATTTTATTTTAGAAGAAAGTCTAGAATGAAAATCTAGAAAAACTCACAGGAGAAAAGTTTTCTGGATGAGGATATGGTCTTAATTTTGGTTAAAACCATATCAAATATTTTCTATCAGGCCTTAATATTTAAATATTTCATTGCATATAATGGTAGAAACATATTTTCTAATTTGAGTTGGTATTGACACTTGTCACTAACTTTAATGTTAAATTTTTAAAATCTTATCTAATTTTTTCTTTAATTTTCATTTTTCTATTTACCAGTAGATTAATAGACAGTGTCTTCTGAAAAACTTTCCTTTAAAAAATCTTGTTTTAATTTTATTTTGTGAAAACTACCACCAGGTATTTCCTGCTTTTTCAAAAATGCCTTTTAGTTTAAGGTAAGATTCTTTCATACATAAAGTATTTACTTTTTTTCTTTTCATGCTGACATTTTTTGCTTATCTTTTAATGTTCTATATTTACATGAAAAATTTAAAAATTAACAAAATTCAGTATCTCCACCTTTTCCATTATAAATTCTGAGAAATATTGGGGAGGTAATTAATAAATTAAAAAGATATCCCCCTTTTTTGAGAATTAATATTAAAAGTAATTAAAATAATGCTGGCTATTCAGCAGCAAAAACATTATTAGAGCCATGATATATTTAATATTTTTTAAGTTTTAAAATTAACTATTTAAACTCATTTTAAAATTTAAGTAAATACGTCTATTTCCCTTAAAAATTTTCTAGTGTAAACAAGTCTCCAGATAACTTAATAGTGATTTTCTACAACAAATATAGTAAACATTTAGTCATAATCTGAAACTTCTCTAATATCCGCTCGGTTTACTTACATATGAGTTTTAAGCCATACATAATTTAAGAGTGACTACAATGCCTGTTTGAGTCTTGCTTTTTTGAGGAGTGTTAGGAAGAGAGGTAGGGTAGAACTTTGCTGCATAAAGGAAGTTCTTGCTTGGAAATATCACCCCTACCACTATAATCCATTAGACATCAAAATGGTATGTATTATAAAGTAAAAACTTATGTTTGATTTTATTCTCATTATCTTTATTAAATAATTCCTCACTCAGAAATTTGCAAACTTAACATAGTAGTGTTAACATTAGTAAATATATTTGCCTTTATTTCTGAATGATAAATCTGTTCTACTTATATATTATTACTTATATATATATATATATATATTTGCATTTATTTGGCAATCTTCTACTATTTGATTGAAAATATACAAAAAAAAAAAGATTTGAAAGAAAGCCAAGGCAATTTTTTTTTATTTATTTATTTTCTGAGACAGAGTCGTCACCCAGGGTAAAGTGCATTGATGTCATACCTCACAGCAACCTCAAATCCTTGGGCTCAAGTGATCCTCTTGCGGTGGCCTCCAGAGTAGCTGGGACTACAGGCAATGGCACAATCCCCACATAGAGTAGTTTTTTCTATTTTGTAGTAGAGAAAAGGTCTCAGTCTTGCTCAGGCTGGTCTGGAACTCCCAAACTCTGGTAATCTACCCACCTTGACCTCCCACAGTGCTAAAATTACAGGTGTGAGCCACCACTGCTAGCTGGCAAAATGTTTTCAATCAAATAATTATCTCATTAATTAAAAATGTTATTTTTCCTTTTTGAGTAAAAAAAAAAAATCTTCATCAAAATATTGTATCACCCTTAGGGGTCAGCACCTGTGTAGGAGTAGGGAGGTGAGGAGTAGGGTGGTGATCCCATATGCTGGAGATGGCAGGTTCAAACCCAGCCCCGAGCCAAAAACTGCAAAAAAAAAAAAAAAAAAAAAAAACACACACATATATATATATATATATATATATATATATAGTATCACACTAATTACAAACCCCTTTATTAACATATGTATGACTTTTAAACTATCCAATATCAGTATATAATTGTTATTACAAGCATTAGTGATATAATGAAAGCAATAGATTTAGTGGAAGTATAGATCTGTTCAGAAAATTAACTCTGAGCAACAAAACCATCCTGCTACTTTCACCAATGACAGTTTTAGTCAATTAATATTGATTTTTACTGAGTAAGTATGACTCAAGACTAAGATCAATATAATTAAGGAATAACAACAATAATCATACACAGTGATGATAGCAGAATATAGTCAACAGTTTTCTTATGAAAGGGTTTATTTAAAGGACAGGTGTAGATAACTGTGACATTTAAAGACAGAGGACAGAACTCTCCTTAATAAAAATAGCATGACAAATCTTCAGGAACATTTCTCTTAAAAAACTGAGTATACTCCTTTCAAAAGAATATAAAAAGAAAATATGAATCTTAGCAACTTTGTACATAATTAACTAATATAAAATCTCACGTCATAATATGTTTCAGTGAAATGAACACATGGATGTAATCTCTAAAATTAGGAAATTATTTGTATCCATGAGTTAAAATAAAATTAACCCATAGTGAATATTATTTATTACCTACGAAGAAATATCAGCTATAATCACAAATGTATGGCTGAAAGCATTGCACAAAAAATAAATGGAATGGATGGGATCAATTCAAGGCTACAGACACAGCATACCATCATAAATAATTTACTTTTTGATTCAGTACTTTTATCCCAGTATGTAATTATGCATTTACTATTAAAAACACTTTGACTGAGGCATGGCTACCCTACTAGTCCGTAATCAGAAAGAGAGAAAGGACATTGTAACAAAATTTTATCATAACTTGCACAGACAAGGTTTACTCAAATGCTTATTAACTGCAATTAACTACTTGAGAAAAGGTAAATTCTTTCAACTTCAGCATCTCATCTGTAAAGTTTAAATACCAGTAATATCCAATACATAGTGTTCTGTAGAAAAGCAATGAAATAATGAATGTAAAACATTTAACAAAAGTTCTAGAGCTTAGTGAGCAATCAATGTATTAGCTCTTTATTGAAGACCTGCCCAGTTTTCTGCTCCAAGATGAATGATTTTAAAATACAAATAAAACTTTGTTTCAGTTCTGGAGTCCCTGGTCACCTATATTGTTGTATATTAAGAGAGAGATGAAGATAAACCATAATTATAATACATGCTTTTTCAACACAAGTTTGCACTTTAGGATTAAAGATAAAATATTAAAGATAAGATAAAGAGCAAGCAATACCCTCTATAGAGCAGAGAGCTTGCAATTGAATAGTTGAATAGGTATCTAATGAGATTTTTTTTAATTGTTAGGGATTCATTCAGGATACAAGAAACCAGGTTATACTGATTGCATTTGTTAGATAAAGTCCCTCTTATAATTGTGTCTTGCCCCCAAAATGTGTGTAGCACACCGAGACCCCCACCCCCTACCTCCTTCCCTCTCTCTGCTCTTCCTTTTCTCACCCTCTCCCTCCTTTCTGCTCATCATTTCCCCCTCCCTTCCTTCTGTCTCTGTCTGCTCTCCCTTTCCCCCACCCCTATTGTGTACTAGGTCATAAACTGTCCTTATATCAAAATTGAGTACATAAGATTCATCCTTCTCCATTGTTGTGATGCTTCACTAAGAATAAGGTGTTCCACTTCCATCAGGTGAATATGAAGGATGTAGAGTCTCCATCTTTTTAATGGCTGAATTGTATTCCAGGGTGTACATATACCACAGCTTGTTAATCCATTCCTGGGTTTGTGGGCATTTAGGTTGTTTCCACATTTGGGTGATTCTAAATTGAGCTGCAATAAACAGTCTAGTGCAAGTGTCCTATGGTAAAAGGATTTTATTTTTCCTTCTGGGGACATGAACAGTAATGGGATTGCAGAATCAAATGGGACGTCTAGCTTGAGTTCTTTGTGGGTTCTCCATTATTCCTTCCCAAAAGGTTGTATCAGTTTTTACTCCCACCAGTACTGTAAAAGTGTTCCCTTCTCCCCAAATCCATGCCAGAATCTGCAATTTAGAGATTTTGTGATGTGGGCCATTCTTGTTGGGGTTAGATGATATCTCAGGGTGGTTTTGATTTGCATTTCTCTAATAATTATGGGCAAAGTGCATTCTTTCTTATGTTTGCTATCCATTTGTCTGTCTTCTTTAGAGAAGGTTTTATTCATGTCTCTTGCCCATTGATATATGGATTGCTGTTTTTTTTTATGTGGATTGATTTGAGTTCTCTATAGATCCTAGTTATCAAGCTTTTGTATGATTGAAAATATGCAAATATCCTTTCCCATTGTGTAGTTTGTTTTTTTGTTTTGGTTGTTGTCTCCTGAGCTGTGCAGAAGCTTTTCAGTTTAATTGAGTCCCATTTATTTATTTTTGTTTTTGCAATTGCGATGGGAGTCTCCTTCATAAAGTCTTTCCCTA
Organism: Galago senegalensis; assembly: GCA_963575145.1. Lineage (NCBI taxonomy): Eukaryota > Metazoa > Chordata > Mammalia > Primates > Galagidae > Galago > Galago senegalensis. Next base: position 43,397 of record CAUYTI010063214.1, read on the forward strand.
GGTCGATATCTTCAAGTGTTTTTCCTATGCTTTCTTTGAGGATTTTTATCATTTCGTGCCTTTAATTTAGATCTTTTATCCATCCTGAATCAATTTCTGTGAGTTGAGAAAGGTGTGGGTACAGTTTCAGTCTTTTACATGTGTATATACAGTTCTTCCAGCACTATTTATTGAATAGGGAGTCTTTCTCCCAGTGTATGTTCTTGTTTGGTATATAGAAGATTAGGTGGCTAAAAGATGTTAGTTTAATTTCCTGTTTTTTAATTTAATTCCAAATGGTTATATCTCTGTTCGTGCCAGTACTGTGGTGTTTTGATCTCTATGGCCTTGCCATACAGCCTAAAATCTGGTATGCTGATGCCCCACCAGCTTTGTTTTTTTTACTAAGAACTGCCTTACCTATATGGGTTTTTTTCTGTTTCCATACTAAATGAAGAATTATTTTTTCCAAGTCTTGAAAGTACAATGTGAGTATTTTAATAGCGGTGGCATTGAATAGGTAGATTGCTTTGGGAAGTACAGACATTTTAACAATGTTGGTCTTTCCAGCCATGAGCATAATATGTTCTTCCATTTGTTAATAACCTCTGCTATCTCTTTTCTTAGGATTTTGTGATTTTCCTCATAGAGGTCCTTCACCTCTTTTGTTAGGTATATTCCTAGGTATTTCATTTTCTTTGAAGCTATGATGGAGGGAATTATTTTCTTACTTAGCTTCTCATCTTGGTGGTTAGTGGCATATACAACAGTTACTGACTTATGGGTATTGATTTTATATCCTGACTCATTACTGTATTTTTTGATCACTTCCAGAAGTCTTATGGTTGAGTTTTGGTGGTTCTCTAAGTATAAGATCATATCATCAGCAAAGAGAAAGAGTTTGACCTCCTCTACACCTATTTGGATGCCCTTTATTTCTTCTCTTGCCTAATTGTATTGGCTAGAACTTCCAGCACTATGTTGAATAGTAGTGGCAATAGAGGACAACCTTGTCTGGTTCCAGTCCTAAGAGGAAAAGCTTTCAGTTTTACTCTTTTCAGTAAAATACTGGCTATGGATTTGTCATAGATAGCTTCAATCAGTTTAAGAAATGTGCCACCTAGGCCTATACTCTTCAGTGTTCTAATTAGAAAAGAATGCTGGATTTTATCAAATGCTTTTTCTGCATCTATTGAGAGGATTATATGGTCTTTGTTTTTGCTTCTGTTGATATGGTGAATAACATTTATGGACTTGAGTGTGTTAAAACCAGCTTTGCATACTGGGATGAAACCTACTTGATCATGATGTATGACTTTTTTGATCAGAAACTATTATCTATTGGCTAGGATTTTGTTGAGAACTTTTGCATCTATATTAATTGGTGAAATTGGTCTGCAGTTCTCCTTTTCAGTTGGGTCTTTTCCTGGTTTTGGTATCAGAGTGATGTTTGTTTCATAGAACATGTTTCTTCATCAATTTTTTGTGATAATTTCTGCAGTAAGGGAATGAGCTCTTCTTTGAAGGTTTGATAGAATTCTGGTGTGTAGCCATCTGTACCAGGACATTTTTTTGTTCGGATATTTTTTATTGTTTTTTAATCTCAGTGCTTGAAATTGGTCTATTCAGGATCTCTATTTCTTCCTGGCTAAGTCTAGGGAGAGGGTGTTATTCCAATTATTAATCCATTTCCTTCAATTGTCAAATTTCTTGGCATAGATTTTCTTGTAGTATTAAGAGATAATCTCTTGTATCTCTGTGGCATCAGTTGTTATTTCTCCATTATCATTTCTGATTGAGGTTACTAGAGATTTTACTTTTCTATTTCTATTTAGTCTGGCTAAAGGTTTCTCTATTTTATTTATTTTTTCAAAGAACCAGGTCCTTGTTTCATTAATTTTCTGAATGATTCTTTTATTTTCAATTTCATTAATCTCTTATTTAATTTTGGATATTTCTTTTCTTCTACTGGGTTTAGGCTTAAATTGTTCTTCTTTTTCCAATTCCATAAGTTGACTTGTGAGTTTGTTGATGTGTTGGCTTTCTGTTTTTCAGAGGTAGGCATCTAAAGTAATGAATTTTCCCCTCAGGACTGCTTTTTCTGTATCCCACAAAGTTTTGGTAGCTTGTGTCTTCATTGTTGTTATGCTAGAGAGAGTTAATGATTTCCTCTTTTATTTCTTCCTGCACCCAACTGTCATTCAGCATAAAGTTGTTTAATTTTCATGACTTTGTTGGGGTTGAATGTTTCTGTTGGAGTTGAGTTCCACCTTTAATGACTTGTGGTCTAAGAAGGTACAAGGTAAAATTTTAATTCTTTTGATTCTGATGAGGTTTGTTTTGTGTCCTAGGATATGATCAATATTGGAGATTGTTCCAGAGGCTAATGAAAAGAATATACATTCTTTAGCTTTGGGATGAAGTGTTCTATATATGTATATCAAGCACAATTGTTCTAGGTTCTTATTTAAGTCCCTTAGATCTTTGTTTACTTTCTGTTTAGAGGATCTGTCCAGATCTGTAAGAGGAGTGTTAAAAGTCCCCTGTTGTTATGGTGTTATAGGATATCATATTACTCTAACTAATTAACGTCTGTTTCAAGAATCTGGGAGCATTTAAGTTGGGTTCATAATGTCTTGAAATAGAGACATGAATTGAAATGTCTTCTTGTTGTATTTTTCCCTTGATCAATATGAAGTGTCCATCTTTGTCTTTGTTCACTTTAGTTGCTTTAAATTCACTTGTATCTGAAAGTAAGATTGCAACCCTGCTTTTCTTCAGAATTCCATTTGCCTGAAAATCTGTCTTCCAACCTTTAACTTGGAGTTTTAATTTGTCTTTTGAGGCTAGGTGTGTTTCCTGTAGACAGCAGATGGATGGCTTGTGTTTTTTGATCCAATCAGCCAGTCTATGCTTCTTTAGTGGGGAATTCCGGCCATTAACATTTATTGAGATAATTGATAAGTATAGTAGCATTCTCTTCATCTTATTTTGTGATAGTCCATTGCTTAGTTTTGTCTTTTGCATCATTGTGGAAGCTCTGTCCTTTAATTTCCAGGTGCTTACTTTGCTGGTGGCCCATTGTGATGGTCAGTATGTCGAACAGGTTGAAGTATTTCCTGTAGAGCTGGTCTTATTATGGCAAATTTTCTCAAAGTTTTCATATCAGTAAAGGATTGATTTCTCCATCCATTTTAAACCTTAGCTTAGCAGGGTATAGAATTCTCAGCCAGAAATTGTTTTGTTTAAGCAGATTAAAGGTAGATGACCATAGTCTTCCAGCTTGAAAAGTTTCACTAGAGAAGTCTGCAGTCACCCTGATGGATTTATCCCTGTACTTCATTTGGTGCTTATTCCTGGAAGCTTGCAAAATCTTTTCTTTTGTCTGGACTTTGGACAGATTAATCACAATGTTTTTTGGAGAAGCATTATTTGAGTTGCGGTGATGGGTCCAATCTCCATCTGAAAAGAGTGTGTAAGAATCTTTGGTGATATTTGGGAAATTTTCATTCATAACATTTTCTGGTACAGCTTCCATTCTTCTGGGGCATTCTTCTTCCATTTCTGGGATACCTGTAAATAGTATGTTTGAATGCTTCATCAAGTCCCATAATTCTGTCAGTGAACAATTGGCTTTCTCCCTCTTTTTTTCTGTCTCTTTAACTATCTGAGTTATTTCAAGAACTTTGTTCTCTACCTCTGAGATTATTTTTTCTGCATCATCTAATCTGTTGTTGATATTTTCTATTTCATCTTTAAGTTGTCTAATTGATTGCTTCAATGTCTTCAGCTCTGCTATATCCTTTCTAGATTCTTCATAGCATTTGCCTCTTATTTGATTCTGTTTTTGGATTTCCTTTTGGTTATTTTCCACTTTCTCAGTAATTTCCTTCATTATTTTCATCATCTGTATTTTAAATTGCCCTTCTGCCATTTCTAACATTTCTTTATAGGTGGAATCCTCTGCAGTAACTACCTCACAGTCCCTTGTGGCGGTTGCTCTGGACTGGTTATTCATGTTGCCAGGATTATTCTGATGATTCTTGCTCATTAGTGTTTTCTTTTATCTGTTTCCTTGTCCTAAGTTTCCTTTCACTTCCTCTTGCTTTTTAAGTTTCCATGCCTCTGGCATAAGGTTTCAATGAGTCCTTTTGTCATAGGACTAAAAGGATGAGAAGAATGAAGAGCAAGAATAGAAAAAGGATTCAAAAAAAGAAAAAAGAAAAAAGTAAAAGGATATGGGGTGAGTTAAAAGGAATATTGGCAAAAAAAGAGAGGCACAGAAAGAGGGAGACAGGAGTAATTAAGGTGTACAGTATGATACATTGACTCACACCTTAAAAAACTCTAACCTCTGGGAGTGCTGAATTGGGTGGTTCCCTGAGATCAGCAGCTCTTTGCCAGTCTGAGCAGATATGGTACTCCACATCCACCAAATAGATAGGAAAGACAAAAATACTATGAATCAAACTGAAACAAACAAACAGAAAACCTTATGGGATAAAATTTGGGATAAAACCAAAACACTAGCAAAAATGAAGTTCTTATTATTAAAGAAGGCAACAATGGAACATTATATTTACTAGAAAAATGAAGAGCAAAAGGAAAAGAAACAAATTTAGGCGAAAATGTTGAAATTTTTAAAAAATCAGTATATAAATATATATATGTATATATTGCTGAATATTGTCTGGTGAAAATGTTGAAATTTTTTAAAAATCAGTATATATATATATATATATATATATATATATATATATATATAGCTGAATATTGTCTAGGCTTGACAACAGGTCTGACTTCTTTGCCCTCAGACCCTGCAGGGTTGAGAACCTGAATCTCTCCTCAGCTTGCTTAAAAGATACTCTAAAACATTAACCTTGGCTAAGCAGGCACTTTCCCATGAAAGCACTTGTCACTAGAATCTCTCCTGAAGGGACTGCCTGCTTATCTGGTGCACTAAAACCAGCCTCAGTCTATGTCCCTGAGGGCCAAGTTTGCAAGGCAGCCCTCCCACTGCCAAACACTGAAACCTCTGCTCTTCCCCAGCATCTCAGAGCTGGTCTTTGGAGCTGCTCACAGTCACTAGATCACTTACCCAAGATCTTCCAGCCATGCCTGTCTCTGTGACCCTGAGGGCAGAGCCTTTTGGGGGCAGTTCTCCCACAGTGGTGGCACATGGCCCACAGCCAAACAATTTTATCTCTGTTTGGCTCAGCAGCTCAGTCCCAGACCCTGGACAATACTTAAAATCAGCCACACTCTAGCCCAATTTCTCCCAAGGTAATTCAGCTGAGTGCCCAAGTCCAAAAAAACTGAAACAACGCACAGGAAAGGCCTTCCCTGTCAACAATCTTGCTGCTATTATAGTTATAGCTGCAGTAGCCTCAGATCTATCACAACCACTTGTCACTTCACTGCTTTTGTCCTCCTCCTGGGGTCCAGAAGTCTCTCACTGTCTCCTTGCATCCACAAAGGGATGTTTCTGGGCAGAGCTCACAACTAGAGATGCCTAGAGTCTTCTCTCCCCAATCTCACCACTCCCAGTTGTAAAGAAGCTGTTACTTGGCTGCCATCTTGCTCCCTATCTGATGAGATTTTTTTTGAAATAAGCCTTAAACATGAACATGAGTTCTGTAGAAGAAATGTACTTAAGAAATATTTCTTTATTTTTTCTAAGAAACTAACTAGATGGTAATAATACTAGATAAAAATGTTTGTTGAAATGTGTTATATTGAACAGAAATAGACTTCTGACTGAAGTAGTGATAACATAGTATCAGATGGTGGTAGAGAGTTAGGTAAATATAAACTTTGCTAATAAATATCTTTTAATTAGTAATATGATGTGTATGTTCTCCACTCATTTTGTGAAAAATAATGACTAATATTTATACATAATGAAAGCATCTTGGCAGTAGGCTTGTTACTGGAATTTCTTTCTGCAGTGGGTCCTTGGTCCTGGAGATTCCAAGAATGTATCCATGGAGCACAGAGCTTGGTGATAAGATAGGATTTATTAAGATAGGAATAGGGAGGAGGGGAGAGGCACCTAAGCCTCTGGCAGAGGGGAGGAGACCCAAGTGAGAAAACCCTCCATGAGTCTCTCCTCTAGGGGCTTTGTACTGTTTGGGAAATTACACTTGGCTGACTTGAGAGACTTCAATGTTGATTAGTGACTGAATGTGGTTATTAACAAATGAATGTAATTCCTAGCTTACATGAAATCTTAAAAATTTTCTTTTCTCCTGTATTCAGAGAGTGTAGTTTGTAAAGAAAAAATATGTGTTTCTTAATGCCTGGAAAATGGGAACCCTTGTAAATCCAAAATGGGAGAGCACTATATCAGGCTGACCTCCAGCAAGTTTTCAAAATTTTCCATTTACTTTTTGAGTTGTGCTTTTACCCAAAACCTACCATACCCCTGAAATTACCAAAGTGATTTATGTCAGTTTAAATTATTTTGAAATAGGTAAGTTTATTTAGGATCATTCAAAAGATGAAATACAATGGTTATTGAGAGGAAGGAAGATAAAGTTTTATAGAAAGTAGGAAGCTGCTTAGAAAGAATGCATCAATCCAACTTTAGAAAAAATACTGAGCAATAAAAATTTTGAAAAATAGAAAATTATTTAAGAAATTCTAAAAGTTTCTATATAGAAATTGATTCAAAAATATGTTTTTATTCTCATATGAAAATAAAAATAGATATTGCTACATGAGTGTGTTATATGCTTTTATTATGAATTAGTAACTCAAATTGGTACATCATATTTAAGTAGAAGGGTAGACTTGCAACAGAACATTAGTGTAAAAATTGGTAATTATACATATTTTTCCAATAGATTAACATTTTAATAAACAATACTGAAGTATCAGTAGATTTTCCCTACAAATCTACACTTTAATTGTACAAATAGCCATTAGAAATAAATGGTAATTCCATGAAATCATTTTGACATCTAAGTTTTTTTAAGTTAACCTATTCCTGTACCCTAGGACCTTTAAGTCTTCTCTTATGTCTTCTAAGTCACTTGCAACTGAGAAGGAGAAAAAAGGTGAAGAGTCATGCACTTTAACTTCCCTCAGGCATTACTAACAAAACTCCATTCCATGCACATTTCACACATAAACATTACTTCAAACCAGAGCCTTGGAAAATAGTTTGGTGGTATGCTGAGAGGGGATGGGCACTGGTATTAGCTGACATTTGTCTTGTTTAATAATTAATGCAGGCTTTGGATATGAGATCAAACTGAGACCAATTATACTATTTCCCCAGAAATTTTCTGACATTCAGCTAAGATAGAAAAATCTATTCATATCAAGAATAACAAGACAAAGAAGTTTAAGTTTCCAGAAACTTTGATTCTAAGTATGATAGAGTAGGTTGATTGTGAGAAAGTGAATACAGAGAGATAAACTAAGGCATAAGAAGGAAATTTAGTAATGAAAAATTTCATCTACTTGCTCTATTTCTCTTCCTCTCCAACCAATTCCCAGGTATTTATTTCTCAGACAGGGGATGAAACTGTAAAGAAAACCAAATTTCTTCTCTATTCTGGTTTACATTCTTATTTAAATATATTCTTACATATTACATGTTGATACAGAAGATAAATGTGTATAAATAAATAGTATCATATAATGGCAGAGTATAATCTATATCAGAAAGAAATAAAGCAAAATAAACTGACAAAGTCTAAACTGGTTGTGGTGAGAAAATTAGATTGGGGACTTAGAAAATAAATATTCCGTTGAGGATGTTCCAAACTGTTTTCCATGTAGGTTGCATTAATTTTTAGTTCCACCAAAGATGTAAGAGAATTCCTTTTTCTCTACATCTACTCCAATATCTGTCATTTCAGGACTTCTAGTAGAAGCCACAATAATAGGGATAAGAACTGTATCTTATGATTTTTGTTGTATTTCCCCAGTGATCCCAGTGACACATATTTACTGGCCATTCATCTATTTCTTTTGTGGTTTTTGTTCTTTTGCCCACTTTTTACTGTTCTTTGTTTTGTTTTGTTTTGTTTTTTGGCTGGTTTGCTGGAATACTTTATAGATTTTGGATATTAACTCTTCATCAGATGTACAGTTTATAAACATTTTCTCCCATTCTGTAGCCTATTTGCTATGTTGATTATTTTCTTAGCAGTGCAGAAGCTTTTTATTTTAATCAAATCCCATTTACTTATTTTATTTGAGGAAAAAAGAGTAACTTTAGTTTTTAAATTTTCATTCTTATTTTTATTATTGTTTCACATTACTTTGAGTGTTCAAAGAATTAGGTCCATGTTTGCATTTCTTAGGCAGAGTCCCTCTTATATTTATGTCCCATCCCCAAGAGGTATGCCATATACCCTAACATTGTGCCCATTAACTGGAATCCCCTCCATCTTTCCTACTCCCCAATTCCTTGTCCCCCCACCCCACCTTAAATTTATTTCAGTTTTTATCTTAGGTAGGGATATATTAGATCACTTACTGGCTTCATCTTAGCATTGAGTACATTGGATTCTAGATTCTCCACTCTTGTAATACTTTACTAAGAAGAATATGTTTCAACTCCATCCAGGTTAATACAAAAGATGAAAAATAGAGGTAGAAAAGATAATTAAATAAACTAAATTTAGGAATCAATAAATTCATCATTTGTGCTAAAGTAATGTAAATAGATTGAATTTTTGTCTATTTCAACCAAAGACTGCTACTTAATTAAATAATATATAATTTAAGGTATTGCATAAAAAGCCCATTTAATTAATTTAGTATTTAAGACCCTATCACAGATCTGGCAGTGTCAGGTTGGAAGTCAGTGATTTTACCTTAGCACAAATGATAAATTTATTGATTCCTAAATTTAGTTTATTTAATTATCTTTTCTACCTCTACTCCAAACCACTGTTATTTCCTGGATGGAATATTGAGATAGCATTCTATTTAATATGACAGAATTGAATTCAGTGTGGATATAATGTATTTATCTGTCAAATTATTAAAATTATTATTTTATGTATTTTTGTGAACATGTTAAATATGTGAGCACTATTAGACTAATATCATTTTTGTAAAAATATTTCAAAACTATCAAGATTAAAGTTAAGTGAGGTCACCATGTTTTTATTTTTAAGCTCATGTCATTCAGAAAATAAACAAATTGAAATATGAGAGAGGTTTTCAAAACTTTAAGCACAGGAAAATTAAAAAATGTCTAATGAGTTTGATAAAAATAATAGGATTTAAAATTACTTCACAATATTACATTTAGGAATTTATAATCTAGCAAGTTAAATTTATGTAATTTATATATTTAATGAAATTTTAAAAAACCCACTACGTCAATTTATTTTGGATAAGATGTCACTAACTTGGATTAACAGCCGTTTATCTGAATACTACCAAATGGTTTAGGAGTTTATTCACTAAATATAAGCTCTGATTGGGTCCTATTAATTGATGGAATAAAAACAAAATTATTTAATATTTATATATATATATTTTTAAAAATTATTCAGAATTCTTTCTGTAATATTAAAGGATTAAAATTAGCTGTAATTTAAGATGGACATAGATAACAGTCAGAAACATGTCGTATGTTGTCTGAAGCCATGACTTTTGAGAAGTTCAGGATTGTGGGATTTGCAATGAGACAATATAGAAGCTGATTTAAAAATTGTTTACATTTAATCCTTGTATCTATTACTCCAGACAAAATCCTTACCTTATTTTATAGAAGAAATAGAATGGGGGACTACACAAAGAGAATAATTCATTGAATTTAGGGAAAAACATACTAAGAATCTTACATCCCACTTAAGTATTATTATAAATGTTCAAATCCAGGACAATTATCTATTCAGAAGAGGAGCTAACAAGTGAAAATTGAAAATGAATGGTTGATTAAACTCCCAAGTCTTTTTCAGATTTTAATTGTTCAGATCTTTATTTTCCATGCTTCAATAATAACTGTGGTAATTTTAGAAAGAAGATAGATGATAGATACTTAGGTAGATTGATAAACTGATCAATCAAATAGAAAAAAATATGACACAACCCAGGATAAAGTATATCAAAAGATTCTAAAAGGTACTGATCAAGGTAGCCTAAAATTGCATTTCAACTATATTAAACTGACTTTTCTTCATTCTTTTATTTTATTGAATAAAATAACCTACCCTTGTCCCTAGACTAATATATATATTTTTTATATATGGTGGCACACACCTGTATTCCCAGTTAATGGGAGGCCAAGACAGAAGTATCTTTTAAGCCAAGGAGTTGGAGGTTGTAGTGAGGTAGGGTTAGTTGCACCATTCACCCCAGTCTGTCCATTTTGTTTTTGTTTAAAAAAAGAAAGTAAATGTTGCATTATCTGAATACAATTTGTGGCAGTTATGATAGGTTGTCTGCTTTATCTTATATGGCAAAGAGTTGGTTGCTAAGAGTTTTAAACACAGACTTGATTCTATCACAAGAATGTGAGAACAAAATATTAGTCAAAATTCTAAATTGGTGTAGTGATAAGTTTAAGACCCTTTCAAAGGTCTGGCAGGGTCAGTTTCGAAACCAGTGATGAGAAAACAGAAAAACATGGTTGACTCCCATAATTACTACTATCTGCTTCTCTTGTTATTTTTATTTCTTGCCAGCTGCCTCACTGATCCCTGGGGAAAAAAGGCATAGGGGTTTGGCATTTTGTACTTTCCTTAGTCCTAAACTGGTTTTATATTCTATGTATTACACTGCAGTTTAAAGTTGACTTTTTTCTTCTAAGACGAAATTTTGAGACTATTTGATATTTCATGTCAGGCTGGTCCAAGTACATTTTCCTGCCAGTGTCAGATTCTTCCATATTCTCGGAGGGACACTTGGTACCCTATTCTCAGTTTTCATTCATCCACTCCCACTCCTTGCTGCAGAGCTCTGTATACCCATCTATTTGGTCCTATAGGCCTTGTTATTTCCCTTTCTTGTGTGGGCCACATCTCTACTTCTGCTGGAAGCTCATCTATAATCCTCAGTAACCTAGGAGAAAGTAAACAAATTTCATATTACTGATACTTCCTAGCTCTGGCACCAATGCCGTCAGAGAAATGCTTGTCTTCAATGTTTCTCAGGCTGTTTCTACACCACTCTCCATCCCTGTTGCCCTAAGGGTCTCCCAGAAAAGTGATGTCATGGAGAATAAGCACACTTATTGAAATTGTGTTTTAAATAAAGGTGACCATCTGCTCACTCAGGCAAAATGGTGAGCTTCTTTATTTGGGGTTGGTTTATATAGGGAATTTTGTACATGTACACAATACAGCATTGGCCTCATTGATCCATTTAAACATCATGTGATTACCTTGTGATTCACTTCCAATAATCTACTCAACATACACCTTTTGACATAACCCGTTCAACATAACCCAATTTAACATAACTTAATAAAGAACATGTTGTCAATCAGTACTTTCTTTGTTCTTATCTGTTGAAGCCTGAGACTATGGGGAAACAGGGTAGATTGAATATCTGCCCTTGCTGACCTTGCGGTTTGGAGGCTGTTAATTTGAATCATTAAGCAAGGCATAAAGAAACTTCTTGTGCATACAGGAATTTGTGTGCAAACCTCTGCTCCCATGTAGGCCTTAAGTCAGGGGGTTTTTGCTAGAACCTTTTATAAGGAATTTTAAGGCTGGACTTCTCAAAAGCCTTTCACAAGCCCAAGTTTCATCCCTGCCATTAGATACTTGTATGCATTGGGTAAATTCCTCTTCTCTTGAGGTCCCCGAGCACATTTCCATTCCTGGACCCATTAGCAAGTGACCTTCATTACTTACCACAGATCAGGAAAGGTTACTGATGGGTATCTTGCCAGTTTTCCAAAGGGCCTTTTTATTGGCCTTATAAAGTCAATCTTAATTCCTTAATGCAGTAAATGCTATTCCAGCCAAAGCCATGGTCACAACCAACCTGGCCACGTGAGATTCTGCCTCAGTTTCTTACAAGTATGCCTGCACAAAGTCTTTTCACTGCTCTCTCTCAAACGGCTTTTTTGGCCAAGGGCATATAGGCATTTCACCTATACATCCCTCCAGTGATTGTCGCTTATTAAGGATTTATAAGGTTCATGCCAAAACCCTGCTCATCAATAGGTTTAAGTTGAAAAACTAATGTTAGGTTTCCAGTGGTAGAAAGATGAATGTCATCACAACAGAGATTTCTCCTAAGACCCATTTTCACAAAATGATCTTACTCATTCTCAAATTATTTAAAACATTATTTAGAAAATCACTTTCAAATATTGTGCCTATTTTGCATTGATGTCTAGAATAAACTTCTGGTCTAAATTCCTATTTTCAAGAAAATACTGAGAGATAATCAATATATATGCTGGATATATCTGGTAATTTTAAAATTAAGATAATGGACATTGTAAAAGGAGAAAGCAAACTAAATGGGGAGGGAGAAAGGAATTCCTAGTGAAAGAATATTTGACACAAAGACAAAATTGAATTTTAATACTGGAAGAGTGTCTTACATCAAGGTTAATAAAAACTGATTTTTATGTTCTCTTTATATTATTTAATAAATAATAAATAGAAAATTATTCAAGATTTCTGGATATAGAGTAGATATTAGTTGGTGAGTTCAAATACCTGACTGAACCAGTAACTGCTCTCAAAATTAATGAAGCTAATGCTCTATCACTTTTTTTTTCCTTAGAGATACATCTTTAGAGGCTTCTGTCTTCTTTTTTCTAGCAGGATTTCTCTGATTTTAGTCTATTGTCATGTGCAATATGGAGCTTTCACCATCATTCCAATATGGAGCTATCACCATCATTCCAAGCATGCATTTTGTTTCCTGTTTTGAGCCCCTAATTCACTACATTTCTTGCTTTATCTTCTTCCTTTTTTAAAGAACAATTTCCAATGCCTTTTCAATAACAATAATGCTTATAGGGTGGCACCTGTGGCTCAGTGGGTAGGTCACCAACCCCATATTCTGAGGATGGAGGGTTCAAACCCAGCCCTGGTCGAACTGCAACAAAAATAGCTGGGTGATGTGGCAGGCGCCTGTAGTCCCAGCTACTCAGGAGGCTGAAGGCAAGAGAATCGCTTAAGCCCAGTAGTTGGAGGTTGCTGTGAGCTGTGGCCACAGCACTTTACCACAGGCAATAAAGTGAGACTCTGTCTCTTAAAAGAAAAAAAAATCTAAAAAAAAACTTTTTAAAAATCTTAATTATGTTGTAGTTAAATACTATGAAATGTTTTCATATTGCTACAAGTGGGGTTAAGAAGAGAACTAAAAACAAACCAATAAGAATATCCTTAATGACATACCTCTGAATAGTATTTTTTAGGGGAATATCATGATGTTATAAATAGACAGTATTCCCCTTCCTGCCTCATTCTTACTCTCTCTTATAATCTTTCTTACAATTACAGCTAATTAGAATTACTTGCGGCTATACTTCAAATAGAGGGAAATTTATTAGTATATATGCATGTTTGTTTTGTGTTTTGTTTTCCTCTTTTGAAAAATTTCTGTTGAAGACTTTATTTAGTACCTCTGCTTTATAAGAGGACTGTTAGATTATATCAGTATTGAAAATAGTCATTTCTTTCCCTGAATTCTTTAAGGAGAGTGTGTTTCCTACTAGTTAAGTTTGGCTAGTAGACTAGTCATGTCTTATTTTTCAAGCTGAGATTGGAGTAGATGTGACATTAATAGAACTTAAATAGACCTACCATTCGATCCTGCAATCCCACTACTAGGTATTTTTCCAAAGGAAAAAAGCCATTTTATGCTAAAAACACAGATGCAAATGTTTATAGCAGCACAATTCACAATTGTAAAGATGTAGAAACAACCCACATCCCACAACCCACATGAATGGATTAATAAATTGTGGTATATGTATGCCTTGAAATATTATTCGGCTATAAACAAATTGGGATTTAGTATCTTTTGTAACAACCTGGATGAAATTAAAAAGCATTCTCCTAAAGGAAGTATCTTAAGAATGGAAAAACAAACACCACATGTTCTCAATACCATATAGGAACTAGTTGATCAACTCTGATACGCTCATACGAAAGCAAAACTCACTATGGTCAGGTAGAGGGAGGGAGATTAGGGAATAGATAAATCATGACCCAACAGGTACATTGCACAAGTATACCACACACTTTCTGGGTGACGGACACACGGATAACTCTGACTTTAACCTTCGAACGCAAATTATGTGCCCAAAAGGTATATATTCCCATTATAATCTGAATTAAAAAAATAAAGTTTTTAATGTGCTTGTGAGCTTAGGTGTGTTCTCTCGCACATCTGCCATTTCTAAATGAAAAGTGATGACTCTGTAGCTATTGCCCTTCATCCTGGACCCAGGAAAATCCCCTTTGGAGCAGAAAAATTTAAGATGAACTGTAGAACCACCTTTATTTTACTTCTATTTATTTATTTATTTATTTTTTTGAGACACAGTTTCATTATGTCACCCTCAGTAGAGTACCATGGCATCACAGCTCACAGCAACCTCAAACTTTTGAGCTTAAGCAGTTCTGTTGCCTTGGCTTCCCAAGTATCTGGGACTACAGGCACCTGCCACAACACCCAACAATTTTTTGGGTGTAGTTGTCATTATGTTGGGCAGGCCCAGGCTGGGTTCGAACTCACCAGATCCAGTGTATGTGGCTAGCACCCTACTTGCTGAGCTATAGGCAGCTAGCCAACTTCTTTTCCCAAACCTGATGTAAAAATTGGCACCACAAATAATAATATTGCTACTTAAAAAAAAAAAAAAAAACAGAGTACATGTCAGCAAATTTTGGACCTAGTACTTGGAGTGAAAAAACTATTACAGGATCTCAGGAAAACAGCAACTTATTTTCTTTACTACAAAAATATTTGGTAAAATTTTACTTGTGATATTTTGAAAGGCAGAAAACATCCACAATATATTTTTAAAGTAGAGTTTAGACATCTTGGGGCAAAATATTGAAATCCTAAAGTGGTCTCTACTAGTTGTATTTTCTAGTTACTACAAGAAATAATAAGCTCAAAAATAGTATTTGCCAGTTTCTACACAGAATTTTGAGCAAATACAGAAAAACTAGAACTTGTAGGTTTAGAAAATAAAACTTCTTTTCACCAAATAAAGTATGACTTTATTGTATAGGAAAGAAAAAGCCCAAATCAGGTGTCTTGATTGAATATCTTTAGTTATTATTTCTAAAAAAAAAAATTAGTTTTAAATAAACCCTTTAAGCTAGATAAAAGTATCCAAAGAAAAATGTGGTCTCACGGCAGGCTGATTGACTCAACAGGAATATAATTAAGTTTAGAAAGAGGGATGCCCTGAAAATAATTGAAGATGTGGCTGTTGGCACATGGAATTGCCTGTAATTCAAGACTTATAAAACCAAAACAGTGAAAACTATCTTGTCAAAACTACTGTCAGTCAGATCATTAGACACTAAAATTCTCTAAGTTACAAAAAGGTTCTGGCCCCAACTTTTCAAAGATAGGACTCGGTTAAAAGACATTCTCAAGCTCCCCAAAAGGAATATCCTTTAAGGCTTTTAAATTTGACCAAGATGCACGAAGCTAAAAGAAAGAATTTCCTTATTGCCAAGATGTTTGATAATAGAAGCTTGGTTTATCATTTGCAACAATGTAGATGGAACTGGAGGACACTGTGTTAAATAAAATAAGTTTGCACAGAAAGACAAAGCTTGTGATTTTCACTGATATGTGGGAGCTAAAACAAAAATAAACTCATGGAGAATGACAAGAATGATGATAACCAGAGGCCCCTAAGAGTAGTGAGCAGGGGGCGGGGGGGGAGAGATAAGGAGGGGATGCCAAATGATTACAGAAAGACGGAATAAATAAGATCTAGTATTTAGGGTGACCATAGTTAACCATCATTTACTGTATCTTTAAAAGTAAGTAGAGGCCCTGGTGCCTATGGTCCAGTTGGCTTAGGCGCCAGCCACATACACCTAACCTAGAGGGTTCGAATCTAGCCCAAACCCACCAAAAAACAATGATGGCTGAAACAAAAAATAGCTGCTCATTGTGGTGGGCACCTGCAGTCCCAACTACTTGGGAGGCAGAGGCAGGAGAATGAATTGCTTGAGCCCAGAAGTTGAAGATTACTGTGAGCTGTGATGTCACGGCACTGTACCCAGGGTGACAGCTTGAAACTCTGTCTCAAAAAATAAATAAATAAATAAATAAAAGTAACTAGAAGGGTGGAATTGGAATTTTTCTAAGCACACACACACAAAGTAAATACTTAAGGTGATGGATACCGCAATTACTCTGATTTTATCATTATACATTGTATCCTTGCACCAAAATATCACCTTCACCCTATAAATATAAACAATTATTCTATGCCCATAGTAATTAACAACATAGAAAACTAAAAAGAAAAGAATAAACTTAGCATAATAAAAAATATATTCTCTTCATCACAGAGTATAGATATATGATAATATCTGTCCAAAATTATTAGACATATGACTTCTATAAATCTTGGAAGGCTAACAGTTACTTGTTCCATACTTAAATAATGGGCATCAAAGGAAGGAATTAACTTATATTTTTGGTATGCCAGACTCCCCATCAAGAGGAGCTTGATCAAAAGTTTCATAGATAGGCTGGGTCCTGTGACTAACACTTATAATCCTAGCGTTATGGTGGATCACCTCAGCTCAGGAGTTCGAGACCAGCTAGAGCAAGAGTGAAACTCCATTTCTACTAAAAATAGAAAAACTAGCCATGCATTTTGGTGGGCACAGTCCCAGTCACTTGAGAGTCTAAGGCTAGAGGATCTCTTGAGCACAAGAGTTTGAGGTTGCTGTGAACTATGATGCCAGTGCACTGTACCTAAAGTGACAGAGTGAGATTTTGTGCCCCAAACAGCATTTAGACATTAAACCTGATGCCATGATTTTAACAAATCTTTTTGGGACCTGTATATTTTGTATTTCAGAGAGACTTGAATGAGTATACAGATCATGACAGGTAGAACATAATTTAAAAATATTTACTCCTATTTTTCCTTGATGACAGAAATATACTTCCTAACCTTTGTGAACTCAGGCATGTAACTTGCTTAATGAATGAATGAAACTGTAACAGAAGCTAAATGATTAGAGGCTTAAAAATGGTTTACATGGCATGCTATGTGGTATTTCTGTAATCATTATAAAAATAAGATTTCCTGAATATGTGGTTACCTATTGGTTTAACTTTTAGAATGAATAAGTAGGTGGCAAAGACACATTAGCTGATCTACGGACTCGAACCATAAATTTAGCCTCTAAAATCTGGGCAGAGAACTTAGTCAAATCTAAAATCTATGATATAAAATAATTGTTTTCAAAATTTTTACAAATCTATTCATATTCAGAAAGATTAAGTCTGTAGTGAAATATCTTTAAAAATAATTATAGAGTAAAAATAATACAATTGAGAATATTTTTCTCTTATTTTTCAGGGAACTGTACACTAGAATCTTATAATCCAACATTGTGTTTCCATTGACATGTTTAATAATTTATATTTCTTGAGAAATTTATCTAAAAAACTCAGCCTTTTAGAAGCTCAAATTAATCATCATTGTAATCAAGACAATGTGGTACTGGCAAAAGAGAAGCTTTTATCAATGGAAGAAAGAGAATAAAATCCAGAGTCAAACCCATACACATATAGTTAACTGATTCTTGACAGAAGTATAAAAGTAATTCAATGTCAAAAAGATATGCTTTTTGAAAATATGTCATTAACTCAAGATGGATCAAAGAACTAAGTATAAGGTATAAAACTTTAAACTTAATTTTATCACTTATGGATGTAATAACTCTTACCAAATTTTCCTTTTTTTAAAAATGGAAAGCCTATTGTAACAATAAGATACACAGGCTTAGAAATACACAGACTGAAAAGTATTTTCTCACTTGATTTGTCTGTTCATATAAATAAGATTGTAAGAGTTAACATTTGCTTTTTCTGGCTAACTACTTTGAAAACTCCTGTTAATTTCTTTGTGTCAACAAGTAAAGTATTGAACTTTTTCTCATCAAAACTAGCATTTTTCTTAAATTATCAGGGTAAACTTGCAAAAGAAAAAAGAAAAAGAAACAAAGAGAGAGAGAGAGATGAAAACAGTCATTCTCACATTCAGTTAGGCAAAGTTCTTAGGTACGACAGGAAAGATGAGTTTTAAAAATATATAAATATGAATTTCTTAAAGTTTAGAAAATTTGCTCTTCAAAAATACTTTTAAGAGAATTACAAAACAAGACACAGTAGGAGAAAATATTTATAGTTCACATATCAGATAAATGACTTGTATTGAAAGTATGTTAAGAAAAGCTTTCAAAACTCTACAACAGGTAAGTTTTTAAACTATTATGATGACAAAAAGCTCTTTCTGCATTATACAATTCATCCATAAAACAAGAACACTTGTAACCCCTAATATTTTGAAATAAAAATTACAAAAGGCCCTAAAGAATAACAAAGAATCCCACCAAAACCAGGGAAATGATTTGAGTAAAGGAAGTATAAGAAAGGCAAGTAAGTAAATGAAAAGATAATTCAATATGATTACAAATTAGTGAAATGCAAATTTAAATCACAATATGATAGTAGCATTCATCATTAGAATGGGGGAAAACGTAACACTTATATTTAGCTGGTGATAATGCAAAATGGTATGGCCACTTTGACAGACAGTTTGCCCTTGTTATATAAATGTGAACCTACATTTATCATGGAACTACAAATCTTATTGCTCATTGCTTGCTCGTTGATGAAACTCATTCATGCAAAAATATGTATGAAATACTTATAGAAGCTTAATTTGTAATTGTCCAAAAATGCAAACAGTATTACGATTACTTTTGTGTTTTGTAAAGTGCCATCTCCATTAATAGTATATATAGCCCCGATAAAATATTTTTATTTCTAGAGATATGCCTCCATACTACTGAGAATATATTAGGAATTTAACATAGTGCATTAACATCATGATTCCATTTAAAAGCTAAAGTGAATTGAGTTGTGCGCAAGAGGAAGAGGAGTGAAATCTCAGCTAGAAACTTGAAAGGAACTTGTGAATTATACAAAATCTGAAAGTGCATCTAGGGTTTTCTATAAAAAGAATGTACAATTTTATTTCCCTTATGAGTTTTCATGCTTCTACCAAGTTCTCAGAATATTTGGGATATTTTTAATTAATTCAGTAATCATTTTTCTAAAAATATCAATGCATGAATTTGCCAGTATATTTCAAGATATTATGGGGCTAGGTAGTTCTATTCTATATTACTTTGCCTTCACACTTACTGAACTTCTGGCACATTATAAGCACAATAAAAAAATGTGTATTTTGTAATTTATATTTAGATATCATTGTGATGATCTATATTTTAATCATAATTTGTTTCTTCTATGAACATTCATTTTAGCATCCTCTAAAGGTACATACCTTTGTGTACAAAATATTGTGTAAGTCCTTTTCAGTGGTCTTGGTTACACACCTCTTGTCATATACAAAGCAATATGTGACATAGCCAGTTAGCTTATTTATAGTCAAGTAAAGATAAAAAAAATTGATTCATTCCACAGATATCTTATGAACAAAACCTTTCCCTGAAATAGTTATTTCTATAACACACAGTAAAAGATGACTTTCATGTACAGACTGATTTATTAGTTGAAAGCTCTAGACTCGGGGACACGCTTGATCACATGGAGTTACTTTCCAGTCATGTTCTAACATGATCTATTTTTTAAATATTCTATACTAAAATCCTGCTATGTTTAAAAATTCTCTATTTATGAAATAACACATTATTAAATGCTGTTAATCACAAGTAATTTATTCTTGCATACATGTCGTAAGTTGGAAATATACATATTGACATACAAGGATAGGTTTAACAATTCAAAAATATCTTAAATACATGAAAATCTAACAAGTGAAAGCTTTTCACTGCTAATTTAGTAGGAAAAACCCAAACCAACTCAAATTTATTTGTCATCAAAATCCGAGCTGAATTGACATGAGGATACTTTTAATCTTTGGGAATATTCACTGGTTTTTATGCATTCTTTATTGTTTGGAATTAATTGAAGGTACAGAGGATGAGGTCACCCTGATTGCATGTGTTAGGTCAAGTCCCTCTTATAATTGTGTCCCACCCCCAAGATGTGTGCCATACACTGTGACCCCCTATCCCCCTCCTTCCTTCCCACTCCCCACTTGCTCATTCCCCTATCCCCACCTTCTATTAGATTATCTACTGCCTTCATAATAGAATTGAGTACATTGGATTCTTGCTTCTCCATTCTTGTGATGCTTTATTAAGAAGAATGTGTTCCAACTCAATCCAGTTGTAAAGATGTAAAGTCTCCATCTTTGTGAATGACTGAATAGTACTACAGCTTGTTAATCCATCCCTGGGTTGGGTTTTATACATTTTTTTTTCATTTTAGGGTACTACTCCAGATTCTGCTACCAGTAGTGTATTTTAGAAATACACACACACATATGTATAATCCTTTAAAAAATATATAAATGTCTTTAAGACAACTAGCATTAATTGTTTTTATTAAAAAATGTGATAGACCTGCATCATTTTCTTTATATATCTACATCTCCCAAACTGCATTTCAGTAGACTCATCATACATTAAATCAGTAATGGCTCCTTGGTGCTACTAACAACAAACTCAAGTAATTTTAAATATATATGTAGTAGGGTAGATGATTAACATATGTTGTATGCTTGTATATCACATATACCCCATAAATAATATGAATACATAATCATGTACTCATAATCATTAAAAATAAAAAAATTGAAAAAATAACTTTAGATAGCACACCGAATCTCTGAGGCAAACTGTGACTAAGGCTTGGGTAGTGAAATGCAAAGAATAACATCTAGAAATAATTTTCCATAGGATAATCAACCTGCTGGTATAAACATCAAAACCAGCATAACTATCATTTCTAAACAGATGCTGTCATTAACACTTCTTTCAACATATTTGAAAGCAAGAGGTCTCTTCCCTGAAGAGATTCTGTGCAAATTCTTCTTCCTTACGTTACTAGCTGTTGAAAAGAGGTTTAATGATTATTTTTGACAAATATTATTTGACTATTGTCTATAGCAGAGGACGAGTGTCATAGCTTCTTTGGGTTCTATCACAAATTATCATAGTCTGAGTGACTTGTAAAGAACAAAAATTTATTTCTCATAGATCTAGAGTCTGTGAGGTCCAAGATAAAGTGCAGGCACTTTTGGTGTTCAGTTAGGGCCCCCTTCTTCATGCATAGAAGGCCAAATTCTCACTATGTCCCTATATGGCAGGAGGATGACAAAGTTCTCTGGGCCATTATTTTTGTAAAGTTACTAATCCCATTGACAAGGACTTTGCCCTCATGTCCTAATTGCCTTTGAAAACTATTACCTTGTGGGTTACAATTTCAACATATGAATTTTGGAGGGGACACAAACTTTCAGATTATAGTAATGGGTAATCAATGTCCCAAATGCTATTGTGGAAAACCTTGGACTTAACAGGGTAAGAAGTTTCTCCAGTGTAGATATGGTGTTAGTAATTGCTGGACAGCTGCAAAGCCAGATTGTTCCTGTCAAATAAAGAGCACTTCCTGGCTATCCAACCCCAACATTTGTTTTTGGTCATAAGTAAAAACTGCATTTATTGTAAATATACTGCTGGTAGATGTCTTCATACTATAATTAAATAGTAATCTATATAAGTAAAAATATACTCATTTTCTATTTAAAATTTTGAAAGAGAGCCTTTTAAAGTGTTAGGAGTTGTTACATATAGTTCTAAATCCACTCTCTCTGGAGCATATCCATTCCTCCTTTCAATGTAATTTTTTTATGGTACTGTCATAATCTTTATTTAACTTATGGCCCAAATTTTAATGTTAATTACCACAAATACACCAAATCTAAATGTGTATGAAAAAATATTTATAAAAGTACTTATATCATTCATGTATATGTATGTGTACAATATGTAGATATATATACTGAGCATTTTTACATATATCAAGAATAATTATCTGACTAGGTTCTCAAATATTATTTTCTTTAAATGGTCTCAAGATATATCTGCCACTTATGATAACCACTCATCATTCACTTACGTTAAGCCAATAGTGATAGTTATTCTACCTCCTGGTGTAGCCCCAAACTTTATTCCTGCAGGACGGGAATCTGGTAGTTGATACAATCATTTATTAACATTGCCAGTATCAAGCATTTTGTGTTTCCTTGTTGGACTGCTTCAATTCCAGTTGAAGGGCTCTGTTCACGCTACTTACTTCTGCCTTTAGAAATTATTTGGAATGTAACTGATTTTTTTTTTTACAATCGTAAGGTCAAATAATTGTAATAATATCAACTTCAAACTCTATCTTTGATCTTGAATACCTTCAAATGGTAAAACAGAATCTTGGAGGTAACTTACCAAATGATTAGCACCATACATCTAAATATGCCTTTTCCCCCTAAAAGCAGAAGTGTGTGTGTTACTGGAAATATTGCAGTGTAGAAGTAATAATTTTTGAAAGTTACAAATCATTTTACTTCTATCTTGAACAGAGCATTATCTGGTAATATATCAAATCAGCCTACTCCTTAAGCAGTGCAAGTTTTTATGTTGTTCATGACATCCAAAGTCACTGTGAGGTCCAAGAGAGTCTGTGAGGTCCAAGATAAAGTGCAGGCACTTTTGGTGTTCAGTTAGGGCCTGGAAGGTGGGAAGCAGCTTACTTTGCATTATTATTATTATTTTTTTTGGAACGAAGAAATTTTATTTTCAGCAACTTATTTTTTAACTATGAGGGAATATCTAAGCATATTCATGTCAGTGGATCTCCAGAAATATTTACTAAAATTTATTTTTAGGGATTCTCCCAGAATTCCATGGGATAAAAGACTGCTTTTTCTTTTTCTTCCCAGAATAAAATCACTGTTTGGTAGACACATATGTAAGTCTCTGTGAAAGTGCAATGATCCATATCCCTGCAAATTAAAATGTATTCTAAAGTTAGAAGGAAAATGGAGAAGAAACTCCTGTCTGAGTGGTTTGTGGAGGGCAGAGAAAAAGCAAGAGGGAGAGACAGAGACAGAGAGAGAAAGACAAAGGAATTTCATGATTGATAGTTGTAATTAAAAGAATTGCCCAAAATTTAATTTGTGTTTGATTTCCTAAACAAGGAGACAACATGTTAATTGATAGCTGAAATTAAATAAACTTCTTTTTTAAGCTTTATGTAATTTGCTTTCAAATTTTAAGATCATGAGTATTATAGATATAGTAATATGAATAATACGTTCAATCTAGTAATATAGTATTATTATAATAACTCTTTTACTTCTTATAAGTCTAAGTTCCATTGAGTGGTTTTTCTGACCTGGTCTGGGCTTAACTGCTCTGTGATAATTTTACTCCCATTTTTGTAATCATAGACAGATTGGAATAGAATATCCCCTTGTGAGATAACTCAGCCTTCCAACAGTTCTGGCTCACATATTTTATTCTCTAGAAGACTACCAGGGGCCTATTCTGATGGCCAGATAGCAGGACAAAATGGGCTGAAGAGGAAGTTCTACTGTGCAATTGCTTTTCCAGCCTCAGCTTCTGTCATTTGCTAACATTCTATTGCAGAAGCAAATTACATGTGTGGAACAAAGCACCCCATCTTCAGTGGGATCATTGATTTGATTCATCTGTACGCTACAACTCCTTCACCTTTTGTAAATTCATCACATTATTTATACTTTTGTTATAACTTTGGCTCTACCACAGGTTCGATCTTGATTTTGGGTTTTACCTTCGATGGAAAATGGGAAATATAGAAACTTTCATTCTCTGTATCTCCCCTAATGACACACTTTGATTCAGGGAGCTAACAAGAGGGCAAGATACACATACATAAATGTGTTAACTCAAACTCAAGAATTTGAGAAATGATGTGAATATGATTTTATTATCCCACTGGGATCCATTGTGATGTAGAATGAATTTAAAATGCCATTTTCGACTTAAGTTTCATAAGCCGTTACACTAAGTGAAAAACCACAGTTGAACATACCTTCCCAAGAATTAGTTCAGAATTAGTCCAGAAACAGTTCAGTAATAATGGAAGGATTATTCCATACCCTCCCCCTCCCTCCCACTTACTTGAATTCCTTGAAGTCTTGCTTTCTAACAGAATGAATACTTACTGATTCTAAATGCATTACTATTTGTCTTGTTCAGAAGCCTAGTAGGAAGATAAATTGTATAGATGTGTTGTCATCATAGGGTCTTCCATCAAGTGTATTTTATTGATACACAATAGTTGTACATGTTTTGGGGGTGCATACAATGTGTAATGATCAAAGCATTATAATTGGGATATCCATCACCTCAAACATTTATCATTTGTGTTGAGAACATTCAAATCTTCTAAGCTATTTTGAAATATACTA
This sequence comes from Galago senegalensis, assembly GCA_963575145.1. Taxonomy (NCBI): domain Eukaryota; kingdom Metazoa; phylum Chordata; class Mammalia; order Primates; family Galagidae; genus Galago; species Galago senegalensis. The sequence goes on from CAUYTI010063214.1 coordinate 67,917, forward strand.
CAAATGATTGACAACCATAATTATCCTGATGCGCAAATATTAGAACTTATCCTTTCTATCTAACTGTACTTTTGTATCCAGATACACTTTTACTTAAGGAACATTTAGATTATCAATAAATTATGTCTCAGAATTGAGTAAAAAACAATTCCCCAACACTTTATTTTGGTAAGCTGAATCAAACCATAGGTTACCAGACCTAATAATTTTTATTGTTAAATATGTCAGGTAAGACCTTATCAATATTGCCATCTGTTTGGTTTTCAATGATTAATTATATATTTTTTAAATAAGGAGTAAAATTCATGAAGGCTTCTTGTTAGATATAACATTACTTACTTTGTTAAAGTTCAGATTATGGGGGTGCACATATTTTGGTTACATAGTTTGCTTTTGTATATTTTAACCAAAAGTTGTAAGTGTTCCCTTCACCCAGAAAGGGTACATTACCCTTGTTAGGTGCGCGTTTACCCATACCCTCCTCCTCCCTCACACTTACTTGAATTCCATGGAGTCTTGCTTCCATATGCGTAAATAAGTGTTGGTCAACTAGTTCCAATTAAGCATTGAACATAAGTGGTGAGAGTTTTTCCATTCTTGATATACATAACTTAGAAGAGTGGTGTCCAAATCTATCTAGGTTATTATTAAAGATGCTAAGTCATCATTTGTGTGTGTGTGTGTGTGTGTGTGTGTGTGTGTGTGTGTGACTGTGTAGTAGTCTGTGATGTCCATATACCACATTTAGGAATCCATTCATGTATTGATGAGCACTCGGGTTGTTTTCAAATTGTTGCAATTGTGCTGCTATTAACGTTTAAGTGCAAGAGCCTTTATGGTAAAATGACTTTTCTTACCCCTTTGGGTAAATACCTGGTAATGGGATTGGTGAAGCCAATGGTAGATATTAGCCTAGACAACGAATTTATGAAGAAGAAAACCCAGAGCAATCACAGCAACAACAAAAATGAACAAATGGTACCTGATCAAATTTAAAAATACTGCACAGCCAAGGACACAATCAATAGACCAAAAACACAAGCTACAGAATGGGAGAAAATATTTGTGTGCTATACATCAGATAAAGGGCTGGTCACCAGAATCTATAAAGAACTCAAGCCAATCAGCAGGAAAAGATCACTGGACTACAAGCACATGAAAAATGCTGAATATCTCTAATCATCAGGGAAAAGTAAATCAAAGTCACATTGGAATATCACGTTACTCAGCTCTGTGCCTATATCTCAACCAGCTAAGGCGCCAGCCACGTACACCTAAGGTGGCAGGTTCAAATCCCCAGCCCAGGCCCGCCAAACAACAATGATGGCTGCAACCAAAAAATAGCCGGGCCTTATGGCGGGCGCCTGTGGTCCCAGCTACTTGGGAGGCGGAGGCAAGAGACTCGCTTGAGCCCAGGAGTTGGAGGTTGCTGTGAGCTGTAATGCCATGGTACTCTACCCAGGGGGACAGCTTGAGGCTCTGTCTCAAAAAATAAATAAATAAA
>CAUYTI010063215.1:0-20451 GCA_963575145.1 Galago senegalensis
GTTGTGGCAGGCGCCTGTGGTCCCAGCTACTTGGGAGGCAGAGGCAAGAGACTCACTTGAGCCCAGGAGTTGGAGGTTGCTGTGAGCTGTGATGCCACAGCACTCTACCCAGGGGGATAGCTTGAGGCTCTGTCTCAAAAAAAAAAAAATTGTAATACTCTATACTGATAACAAAAGATTTATACTAGGCACTTTTGACTCCTGCAATTATAAGACATGCTCAAAGTGGTGACCAGACACTTCTGATCACAGAGAACTACTGCGCAAGCGACAATGACCTACGTCTCACTGTGTCACTGCACACGCATGTCAGTTTCTTCCAGAAGTGCTGCCAGCAGAGTGGGTTTTCTACGGTACACCACATCCTTTAAGGTGCCTCATCCCTACACCTGCATCATTGCTATACTTCCACAACATTCTCAGACTTCAAATTCCACTTCAAAATGGTCCTGTGCTCCTCAAACTATCGTGAGTCTGCCACTATCTTTGACTATCCAGCCTGTCACATTCATTCGATTAATGCCACCTTTGGGGTGAACGTCACACTACACACATTACTACTATGATTCAACTTGGACAAGCAATACATAAACAACATCGCTTCAACTGTGTATACCTTTTTCTGGCACCTCTGGTATTAATATAATGAATGGTATTCACACCACAGCACTGTTTGTCAGGAGACAGAGAGTGTGGAAATATCCTAAATGTCCACACTCAGGGGACTGCTAAGATAAATGATGATACAGCCAGGGGGTTGCTAGTGCACATCCACTGACAGAATGAGGCTGACTTCTGAATCCTCCATGGAAATATTAAAAATAAAAGGCAAAGTCCAGGCACGGTGGCTCATGCTGGTAATCCTAGCACTCTTGAGAGCCTGAGGCAGGAGGACTACTTGAGACCAGGAGTTTGAGACCAGCCTGAGCAAGAGTGAGACCCTGTCTCTAGTAAAAATAGAAAAAGCAGCTGGGCAAGGTGGCAGGTGCCTGTAGTCCCAGCTACTGGGGAGGATGAGGCAGGAGGATTGCTTGAGCCCATGAGTTTTACTGTGAGCTATAACACCACAGCACTCTACCCAATGCAACTGAGACTGTCTCCAAAAAAAAAAAAAAAAAAAAATTGCTCAAATTTGTTTTTTGTTTAAAAGAATTTCCATAGTCCAAAATAAACATAAACAGCAATAAGTCATTAGCAAAAAGATACAAAGTGAGAAATGAGCATTAAAATGATGTATAAATAACATAAACACATTTATTTAAGAATGTATTCCAGGATCGAATGACAAATTTCAACAATGCATAAACCTCAATTACTTTTGCACCAACCCAATAAATATGCTGGTAGGCTTACAAAACTTTTCCAAGCATGTCAAAACTTACTAGAGACTCTGGAATGGGTGGTATACAGAAGAGAGACTATTATAGTTTGCATTAAAAATATTTGTATTTTTTAACCACTTTGATGAAAATATTTCAAATTGTATACAAAAACGCCACACCGTACCCCATGATTGCATTAATGTACACAGTTATCATTTAATAAAAACATATATATTTGTATTTTTGATTAAAAATACATATTTCTAGAAAAAATTCTGAGGTACAAAGAACCAACACCATTGCTTATAAGATCTTCCATCAGATATTAAATTGGCATCATCGTTGTTGAATTCTCTCTTCCCAGCAGCCATCTGCTAAATAAACTGCAGGTCTTCCTGATTTTGTTTTCTACTTCTTTGTCTAGTAGAGAACTGTAACTGAGAAGCTTTCTTCATCTTGATTCCCACCCCTCTTCCCTCCGCCCCCCCAATTAGAACACATTTTCATACAACACTACCTTGGTCATCCATTTCTCCATTTTTCCAGCCTACAGCAAATCCCAAACCCTTTGATACTTTAATACTTAAAGCTGTCACCACACAACCTAACAGTTGGCAATTACAAAAGAGATACCCCAAAAATATTTTTAAGAAATAACAGTATCGGCTCGGTGCCTATAGCTCACCCGGCTAAGGCGCCAGCCACGTACACCTAAGGTGGCGGGTTCAAATCCCCAGCCCAGACCCGCCAAACAACAATGACGGCTGCAACCAAAAAATAAAAAATAGCCGGGCGTTGTGGTGGGCGCCTGTGGTCCCAGCTACTTGGGAGGCGGAGGCAAAAGACTCGCTTGAGCCCAGGAGTTGGAGGTTGCTGTGAGCTGTAATGCCACAGCACTCTACCCAGGGGGACAGTTAGAGGCTCTGTCTCAAAAAAAAAAAAGAAGAAATAACAGTATCACTGGAAATAATATATAACTTCCAACAACTACCTTAAAAAGGGAGAAAGTTCTGTTTACCTGGTTGATTTCCAGGAGGGGGGGGGCTACATTTTTAATATACCTGCCATTTTCCCTACTTTTTTGAATGTATAACATGTATGCAAATGTAAAAACACATGGCTAGGCTTGGAGCCTGTGGCTTAAGTGGCTAAGGCGCCTGCCACATACACCCAAGGTGGCGGGTTCGAATCCAGCCCGGGCCCACCAAACAACAATGATGGCTGCAACCAAAAAAAAACAGCCAGGCGTTGTGGTGAGTGCCTGTAGTCCCAGCTACTTGGGAGGCTGAGACAGGAGACTCCCTTAGGCCCAGGAGTTGGAGGTTGCTGTGAGCTGTGATACCACAGCACTCTACCCAGGAGGATAGCTTGAGGCTCTGTCTCAAAAAAAGAAAAAGAAAAGGCTACACAAAACTATTTAAACTATACTAACTAACTAGACTGTACTAAAACCATTTCTACCTAAAATGAAAAATTATCTCCTTTCAACGTAAACCACTGAAAATGTTAAAGCTAAACACAGTAAGTGAAACTGCAAAAATACAACCAAATTACCCTTCAAAACTTTAATCTGCAAACTGCCACCCTCGTGAAAATAATTTATGACCTATGGTGGTGATTAAGGAAACTTGTTGGCACACTACTAAATCCAAAATTCTTTCCTAAAAAAGCACTGAAATGAAATATTATTCATTTCATACATATTATTTTAAATATTATTTTTTAAAGTATTGAGCGAAATATTATTCGACTCAGATCTAAGTGCATGAGCTTCCATTTTCCTTTCAAAACTCTACCCCTTAGCACGCAATTCCTGTTTACCAGTTTTCCTTCTTCCTGTTCAATGACTCTACCCCTAATGTGACAGAAACCAAAAACTTGAAGGGATCTATTTTTGAGCACAGACATTCACGGAATTATTTTCTAGTTAATCAACAGGATGCAAAGTTGTTTACAGCCTGACAAAAATCTGGCTGTCTTGTTCACTGTCCCCTCAGTGATACTGAACAAAGGGAAATCTTTTAACAAATCTTACTTAACAAAAGATAATGTCAGGATAATGCTGGGCTTAATATCCTAGCAAGAACTGTATTTTAGAATTTAAAATTACCAAAATAACCTTTAAAATAAAAAGTGTCACGTGTATTCTGAGTGTATGTAGCAGGTAAAGGAAATGTTGCTCGAAATGCCTGAGAATCCCTTTGTTTAGTCTATGCTCCATATGTGTGTTTCAGGCCGTACAGTTTACTCTTCTCCAAGTCTTAAGTACTGCGCAATTATAATGTGAAATCAGAGTGAAGAAAAATTCTACAGAAGAGGCTGCACACTGCAGTTCCTTTCCCCCTTTTCCACATGCCTCCTCCCTGCACATGCCCACTGCTGTGGGAACCCCTCTCCTGAGGCAGGGACTTTCAACTGGTGTGCTGCGGCACGCTGGAATGCCGTGAGAGGATCTTAAATGTGCTGCCAAAAAAATTTTTTTAGATCATTAATTAGATTATTTTCAAAAGAAGTTCAAAGCGCAGTAAGTCTATTCCTTTTTTAATCATCATAATTTAATTGTGTCACAGAAGTTTAACCCTAGGTTCCAGGGTGCTATGAGATAAAAAAACGGTGGAAAACCTTGTCCTGGGGGCATCATCCTCACTTGAGTGTTAGATCCCTGCAATGCCTCACTCATCTGTGTATCCCAGAGCACAAGCAAGGGAGTACAAGTATCTTTTTTATATACTGAACACCCTTCCTTTAAATACAGAGCCAGCACTGGGATTGCTGGGTGCTATGGTAGTTAAGTTCCAGAGGCACAGTAGATGAGTTTAGAATGCTAAGCATGCGGCTCGGCGCCTATAGCTCAACCAGCTAAGGCGCCAGCCACGTACACCTAAGGTGGCGGGTTCGAATCCCCGGCCCGGACCTGCCAAAACAACAATGACGGATGCAACCAAAAAATAGCCGGGCGTTGTGGCGGGCGCCTGTAGTCCCAGCTACTTGGGAGGCGGAGGCAGGAGACTCGCTTGAGCCCAGGAGTTGGAGGTTGCTGTGAGCTGTAATGCCACAGGCACTCTACCCAGGGGGACAGCTTGAGGCTCTGTCTCAAAAAAAAAAAAAAAAAAAAAACAAAATAGTGTGACTGAGTCATTTCTATTATCCACTGACTTCCTTCCACAGCCTGACACTTAGCTCCGTGCTGAGCTGTTAAAATTTTCCACATCTGTAAGAAATAAAATCAAGAAACATATTCCTGCTCCTAATTCTAGCAATAGCTGAATTGGGTATATATTTGATGTTGATTTTAGTAACTCTGAAATGCTAACCTGATCTCTGAATGAACAAGACATTTACAGCTCTAACAAGAAAATTATAAGCCATGAAAATCATTCAAATTGTAACTCAGAAACCGCTCAGGGGAAGAGTTGTAGCCTGATAGGGTCTGATAGTCCTGAGCTAACAAGCAAGGCCTTCCAAAGTCCATAATGTGCTTTTGAATAAAATATTTATGGAAACAAGTGTTCTCGGCACTATTATCAAAAGTCAAAGGATTCATCTGCATTAGGTGTATATTTGTGGATTCAACATAATAGTTTTACCTTTAAAAAATCAACATAGATAACTTAGCTTTGGCAAAAGAACATTCATCATGTTAATATTGTTAAGTTTTAATGGTTTTAAAATATTCCTTGTATTTATTTGTAATTTCTTATGTTTTAAAAGCTGCATAAGAACTACAAAGAGTATATGTCTTTTTTCATGTACGTTCATATGTAGTACAATTAAGCAAAGTTCATTTAAATCAACAAAAATGGTTTGCTGAAAACTCTCTTTAAAGGAGAGAATTTCAAGCTGGGTACGGTGGCTCACACCTGTAATCCCCAGCCCTTTCAGAGGCTGAGGCAAGAGCATAGCTTGAGGCCAGGAATTGAAGACGGGCCTGGGCAACACAGCAAGGTCTCCATTTCTACAAAACATAAAAATGTCAGCTGATCGTGGTGGTACGTGCTTGTAGTCCTAGGTACTCGAGGGGCTAAGGTAGGAGGATCACTTGGGCCCGTGAGTTCCAGGTTGCAGTGAGCTATGATCATGACACAATACTCCAGCCTGGACAACAGGGGCAGGAAGAAGGAAGGGAGGAGAGAAATTCCTCCAATAGGCTGTTTGGTAAGCACCACTACCATAAGCAGTAATATGGGAGTGATTTGGACCACGTTCAGCCAATTAAAAAATATTTGCGATCTATGTGCTAGGCACTAGGATATAATGGGGAACAAGAGAGATACAGTTACGTGCTTATGGAGCTTAAACTCTATTACAAAAGGCAAGTAATTGTAGTAAGTTAAGGGTTGAGGATATACTTGCTTCTATGGAAACAGCAGGGGGACCTAATCTAGCTTAGCTATTAAACAGGGCGTCTTGAAGGACATGGCATTTCAGTTAAGACAAAAGAAAAAGGAGTTAGCCAAATACAAGTAAAATAACAGGGGGGTGGGGGAGGGGAGTGTGTGCAGGCATCAGCCACATCCTGTGTCAAAACTTGCCATCTGTGGCTTGGCGCCTGTAGCTCAGTGGTTAGGGCGCCAGCCACATACACCAGGGCTGGAGGGTTCGAACCCAGCCTGGGCTTGCTAAACAATGACAATTACAACAAAAAAACAGCCATGTGTTGTGGCGGGTGCCTGTTGTCCCAGCTACCTGGGAGGCTGAGGCAAGAGAATCACTTAAGCCCAAGAGTTTGAGGCTGCTGTGAGCTGTGATGCCACTCTATGGAGCGTGACATAGTGAGACTCTGTCTCAAAAAAAAAAACCCAAAACTTATCATCCGAAAGCTTGGCCAATTAGAGATGTAGAAGGAAGTCTGTGAGGCTGCAAATGGAATTTGTGTCTGGAAGATGGTGGGGAGGCAAGGCAAGAGCTCTAGATTGGAGACGGTAGCAGTGTCTTCATCCAAGATCTTGATGTCTTCCTAGGAAGTCCGGCTTTTACTTACTTAGTAAGGGGTTCTGAGGACAATCAGAAGTCATTGGAAGATTTTAAGCAGATCATCAACATATTACATTTTTGTTTTATCAAAATCCCTTAGGTTTTAATGTGTAGAGGACACTGCTGTTCAGAACCAGACAAGACATGCTGGTGGCCACAGTGGGAGTTGTGCATCACAGCAGCACACAGGAGAGATCCAAGAGACATCAGATCCAATCTAAGAATTTAAGACAGAATTGAGAAGACCTGGCAATTCACTGCACGTGAGAGTTAAATGAAAAGGCTAAATCATGGAAAATGCTCAATATGTGTTATCTTTCATAAAAGGAAAGAAAAATTATAAGCCCCTGCAAATTGAGAACCACCTCCACCTTAAGGTGTATAAGTTGTGTGAGAAAGTATTTTTGTTTTCTGTGCAATTTCATACCTCTGTATGTATTGTGATCATTTTTTTTAAAAAAAACAAAAACAAAAACACGACTGACTTGCATAATCACTCACACCCAGAGGCAGCGGCAATATTCAAAACAAGTCTGTGTTCTTTTTGGAAAGTCTTGGTTCAAAGACAAAAAACAGAGAACAGACACATCTTTTGATCCTCACTATTGACATGGTGCTTCATGAAAACCCAAGCGCTACTTCAGACCTTTCTTTGAAGGGACAGTGGGGCAAGGGCTCCACATCGAAGACATTTAGGTTTAAGAGGCTGGGTCTCTGCACTTTAAACTGCAAGAACATGGATTTAAATATCAAAAGAGCTAGACTCAAATGACCAATGCACCTGGCAGAATTTAGCCCAGCACAAAATCTCTCTGCAAAAATTCCCCATTTTCTAAGAAGAAAACAACCCTGGCAAATTTTTCCCATGGCCCATCCCCTCATGAACATTTTTAATATTTAAAAAATGCTTAAAAACCGGAACAAAGCAATTTCAAAATCTCAAAGGGTCAGAGAAACTGGAATTAGTTTAAGAATGCATTAAACATGAAAGAAAGACACCACGGCTTTATAAACAGGGCATCTTCTTTCTTCACACCAAAGCACAAGAAAACAAAGGAAGAACTAAACTAACCCAGACCACAGAAAATATCACATGAAAGGAAGTTCGTGTCTGGCCTAGTCTGCCAGAGAAAAAGTCTGAAATAAACAGCCTTGGCTTCCATGAACTCTCTGAAAGCAAGGAGTCCAAAAAGGTGAGGCACAACCATTTTTAGCACCTTGAAAGTGAGAGACGGCCGATCTTTCTTTGGAGGTTACTAGGGTGACTAGAGGATCCTCGACTACCCTCAGCTGCCTGTTCCCACACAGCTCAGCCCTACATCGGCCCACTGTGCGATCTATCCACATTCTGGGTCTGCCTCTGCCTCCTCCTTCAGATGCCACCGACCTGAAGACACTTACGTGGGCAATCCTTTATTTAATTTAGTCAACACTTGTGTCATGCATGCTATATGCCAGTCCCTGTTCTAAATGCTTTACAAGAACTTAGCCCTCCTAACAACGGTGTGAGGCAGGCACCATCATTAGTCTTGTTTTACATGCAGGGAACTGACATGCAGAAAGGTTATAAAACTTGCCCAAAGTTAAACAGCTAGTAAAGGATACAGCTGAGATCTGAATCCACTTCATCATCTGACCATGTAGCTACAGAGGTTATTTTAATTTTCTCCTTTATTTCCTGTATTTTCTTTAAATGAGGATTTATTACCTTTATAATAACACAGAACTGAAAAATCATTTTTATTTTGAAATAGCAAACTGAAAAATAAATAAAAACGAGGCCTTAAATACCTCATCCATAAAACCAAAGGAAAAAATGCCTTATCTGCAGAAGCCAAGAGGCTAAGCCACATGATATTCCTTGGATTGTCTGCACAATAAGATCTTATTATTCCTTATTACCTAGGTAGTAAGGAGAGCAAAAGACAAGAGAGAAATGGGAGCAACTATAAACTTGTGCTCTGGAAAACTGACCTGGGATCCAGGTCCAGTTTACAAGCTCAAACTCCTTGGTTCAAGTGATCCTCCTGCCTCAGCCTTCCAGAGTAGTTGGGATTACAGGAGCCTACCACCAAGCCCACCTAATTGTTTCTACTTTTTAACAGACATGGTGTTTTGTTCTTGCTCAGGCTGTTTTTGAACTCCTAAACTCAAGTGATCCTTCAATCCTGGCCTCAGAAAGTATTAGGATTACAGGTGTGAGCCACTGCACCTGGCGTCACTTCTTTTTTAATTTTAAGAGTTATGCTTCAAGGAACAAGTCACTTCCCATTTCTTATTCTCGATATTATCATTTATAGAAGAAAAATCATTGCACTGAGTGGCCCGAAAACTTCCTTCTAAATGTAACAATCTGTATTTCTCTAACTGTATAACCACATCTTTTCGTCATGAATGATGTACTTACAAAATACTATCACGTTTCTAAATGGCATCACTCTGCCAAGCAAGTGGATCTTCCAATAGCTTGTAATGAATAAATTTTTTATGCTTCCTCTTTAGTATCTATAGCTATTCCCCCAAGTTATGTTAAACATCAGTCTTAAGAGAATGAATGCTTCTGGCCCTTCAGGACCTGATACTCTTCTTCTCTCTCAAATACAACATTTGCAATTACAAGCCTGGTTCCCAAATGGAAACTTAAGTAAGGGGAAAGAAAATATTACCAATATAGATGGCTACATCCATAAGTCCTTGTACAACCTTTTAAAATCTGTATCCCACTCCTATCTGATGCTTCTGCGGCCTCACCTACAGAGCAGCGAGTGTCACAGTAAACAACACAGGGAAGCTAAAGTGGTGATGGGTCTGGGGGCTACCCAGGGCCATCCCATATGTCAAGTCCAGAGGACGCAAGGATCAACTCCTGTTCACTGGCTTGCCCAGTGACAGTTATGCTCCCAAAGGGGCTTAAGGCATCACTGGCAGGCCCTAAGGCGCAGGTAGGGCCGATGAAAGGCAGAAAGGCACTAACAGGTCTGAGAAGGCAGAACAGTGAAGGGAAAGGGGGCAGAGTGAAAAACTACAAAATCATAAAGTCAGCTGGAAGAATAATCACATCAAGAGCTTTATATAAATTAAATTCACATGATAATCTGCACACTCTTCTGTCCTCATTTTTTTTTTTTTTTGATACAGAGCCTCAAGCCGTCCCCCCAGGTAGAGTGCCGTGGCATTACAGCTCACAGCAACCTCCAACTCCTGGGCTCAAGCGAGTCTCTTGCCTCCGCCTCCCAAGTAGCTGGGACCACAGGCACCTGCCACAACGCCTGGCTATTTTTTTTGGTTGCAGCCGTCATTGTTGTTTGGCGGGTCCGGGCTGGGGATTCGAACCCGCCATCTTAGGTGTACGTGGCTGGCACCTAAGCCGGTTGAGCTATAGGCGCTGAGCCCTGTCCTCATTTTTTTTCTTTTTGCAGTTTTTTGCCGAGGCTGGGTTTGAACCCGCCACCTCCAGCATATGGGGCCGGCGCCCTACTCCTTTGAGCCACAGGCACTGCCCTTCTGTCCTCATTTTAAAGAGGAGAAAACTGAGGCTTAGAGAACTCAGTTTACTTTCCTAGGGCCAAAATGTTAGCAGGAGGCAGAGATGGTACTTGGGCATGGGTTCTTCGCTTGTGACAGAATGACACAGACACACTCTGTGACCTTAGAGAGCATCTCTGCTCTACAACCATGAGGTTTCAAATCTCCTCTACTCCTTTGGCCAAGGATGAACAGCCTGCGAAAAGAGCCTCAGTGCCAGGGCCCTGCACAGTCCCAAGCTCTTCAGTCCAGCTCTGCATGGCACTGAAGGAGACGCATCCCGTGTATTAACCTAGTATCTGCCTCTCTGCAACTTCTGTCTTTATCTCAGAATGTGATCACAGCTGCAGCAAATGAAGCTTCCTGTCAAAGCCTGTGTCAGTAACTTTAAAAGGAGGGATGGAGACTGTTAAAAGAATTAAGGAAAAGCTCAAAGAAAGACCTATTTTATATGCGTATATATATTATATGTGTATAAATATATATTATATATGTGTATTATATAATATATACACAAACACACACATATATATTTAATTGAACTTGTAAGGGAAGAGTAAAGAGCCTTGGGATTAGTAAACTTACTAAGGAGAAGGATGTCTTTGCTTAGTTACTTCATGAAGAATGATGTATTAACATTTCTGTTCAGAAAGAAATGAGTTGCTGGGCAGGCATGGTGACTCATGCCTGTAATCCTAGCACTTTGGGAGGCTGAAGTGGATAGATTGCTTGAGCTCAGGAATTCGAGACAAGACTAAGCAAGAGTGAGACTCCATCTCTACTAAAAATAGAAAAAACTAGCTGGGCATTGTGGTGGGTGCCTGTAGTCCCAGGTACTCAGAGGCTGAGGCAAGAGGATTGCTCAAACCCAGGAGTATCAGGTCGCTGTGAGCTGTGATGACGACACAACACTCTACCCAGGGTGACAGAGACTCTGTCTCAAGAAAAAAGGAAGAAAGAAATGACTTACCTTCATTTGCCTTAGGTAAGCTCAAAAGATTTAGGTTAAATGTTATTGATTTGAGAGAGATCAGATGGTGCAGAGGTTTTTATTTCTTCCAGGAAAGCTTAAATTGTCCGTTCCCTGTATCTTGGAATGGTTCAGATATAAGCCTGCCTTAAGTAGATTTGTGAGCTTTCTTGCCCAGCACTGATGACAACTTACTTAAGAATAAGAGGCTCATCTAATGAGTTACCTTCAACTCAAACTTCTTGGCTTTTGGCTCCATCCATAAAGTGGGAATAACAGCTGACAAATAGGTAATTTGAGATTGTTGGAGGAGTGATGTTTTTTGGCCTGTTACTGTCCCTGCCCCCCAATATACTAACTACTCATTTAGAATTAAATACTTTTAAAAAGCAAGTAAATTTACTTTTGCAAATATATAAAATATTTCATAAGCCACATTTTATACATTGTACATAAGCATTTATAAAACATCTATGGGTGGCACCTGGTGGCTCGGTGAGTAGGGTGCTGGCCCCATATACCGAGGGTGGCAGGTTCAAACCCAGCCCTGGCCAAACTGCAACAAAAAATAGCCGGGCATTGTGGAGGACCTGTGGACCCAGCGACAGGTCTGAGAAGGCAGAAAAAGAACAGAAGGGAAGGGAAGGAGGCTGAAGAAAGAGCATTGCCTAAGTGCAAGAGCTGGAGGTTGCTGTGAGCTGTGATGCCAGAGCACTCTACCAAGGGCGACAAAACAAGACTCTGTCTATAAAATAAAATAAAACATCTATGAATTTCGCACTTACGTAAATATTACTTTGATGTTCAGTATTTCTACAGCACGCTGCCAAGATAATTTTTGTCATTTTAAAATTTTCACTTCACTGCCTACAACCACTTCTGGAAGCACAAGATGAGAGGCGGACCCTCTGCCAATACACTGCTCTAAATCTATATCTTGTGGCCTGTGTGGCGGGACTGACCACAGGCTCTCACTTCTTCCAAAGAACAAATGATTAGGAAACATAAAAGAGCCATCACGAAACAAAAGGATGAAAAGGCCAGGGGACACTAGTGCCCACCAATCTTTGCCTAAGAGTAGTTATTAAAGCATTATAGTTTATTACAAAAGTAAAGATAACCTATTATAGCTGTTCTTTGGGGATAAAACCTCAGGGCTATGGATAATCCTTTCCCTGTACTAAAAATAATGAAAGGATTATTTCATTTCTCACTCAGGTAATTTTCACAGCCATACCTGATGGACAGAATATTATAATGGAGATTTTTGAACAGATTAAAAACAGAGAGGGACGGGTCCAATGGCAGCAGGTTGAAGGTACCCAGGCCAACACAGGTAAACGCTTAGATATATGGGTTCAGATAGTAATAAGCCCTAGAATTTTCATCATTCTTCCTTCACTAATATTTCCATGTATCAAGGCTCTCATTTGGAAATGAGTAAAAAAAAAAAACCAAGAGTCCAATGACCTACCTTACTCTCCACATCTACTCAATAGTCTAGTAGTACAATATATACTAGAAATAATAAAAATGTAATACCACCACAAGCTTATCTGGATAAGCACTGCAGAAGCTTGATTTGTGACCTCTCTACACCTTGTAAAATACCTAACATCAAAATATAAAGGCAATTTGTTAAATTTACTCATAATCTCTTAAATGGCAATTGTTTGCATTTTTGTTTCCTTTAAAATCTGTATAGATGAACACAGTTGCAGTAATCAATGTATTAAGAATAAGAAAGAATTCATTCGCAAGTTTCCCATTTTTGTTTATATCAAATGTTTAACTTTAATACTTTTAAACAGAATATGACCACCATTTCATTTCTTAAATGAAATTTCCCTGTTCCAAATCAGGTATATTAAAATAACGGTTCATAAGGCTGGGCACAGTGGCTCACACCTGTATCCTAGCTCTCTGGGAAGCCAGGCCAACTGCTTGAGCTCAGGAGTTTGAGACCAGGCTGAGCAAGAGACCAGTCTGTACTAAAAATAGAAACAAACTAGCCTGGTGTGGTGGCTCAGGCCTGTAGCCCCAGGTTACTCAGGAGCACTCTACCCAGGGAGACAGAGTGAGACTCTGCCTCAAAAAGGAAAAAAAAAAAAAATCCATAAATTTTCATTTCAATATTAAAAAAAAAAGACATTTGTTTTTATAGACCCCTCTTTCAGAAAACACAAAAAAACTTCACTTACCATTTGTTTAATTGAATGCAAAAGATGAGTAGCAACAGATAATTTCCCAACTTTATAGGCCAATAAACTGGTATTTATGAAACTTATGACTTTCTTGAAAACACATGGGAGCTTAGTAAGCACTAAAACCACATTCTCTTTCTTTCTTTTTTTTTTTTTTTTTTTTTTGAGACAGAGCCTCAAGCTGTCCCCCTGGGTGGAGTGCCGTGGCATTACAGCTCACAGCAACCTCCAACTCCTGGGCTCAAGCGAGTCTCCTACCTCAGCCTCCCAAGTAGCTGAGACCACAGGCACCGGCAACAATGCCCGGCTATTTTTTGGTTGCAGCGTCATGGTTGTTTTTGGTGGGCCCGGGCTCGATTCAAACCCGCCACCTTAGGTGTACGTGGCTGGTGCCTTAGCCACTTGAGCCACAGGCACCTAGCCACCACATTTTTTAAAATCAATAATTCATCTGTTTGCACTCATCCTTAAATCTTAACTTGGGTTGGCAGAAGACACAATTAATCTCACAAGAACAGTAAAGGTAACTTTCTCTAATATTTCACAAGGGGGAGGGGTCTGAGTTTCGGAAACCAACAGTCTTGCATTAGTTTTAATCTCTTCACCTATTATCACAGATACTACTCCTGACATCCCCTTTCCTATCAGCAAACCAAAAAACTATTACAAGTTTTGTGTGGCAAGCTATACTTGAAACTAATTTTCAAATGCTCTTATTCTCCTCATTATTTTTTGAAAGATAGTAAAGAGGCATAAAGACATTCCTTTTTTTTTTTTTTCCAGTTTAGAGCGGGGGCTGGGTTTGAACCCACCACCTCTGGTATATGGGGCCGGTGCCCTACTCCTTGAGCCACAGGTGCTGCCAGAAAACATCATTTACGCAGAAACAGAGGCGTTTGGTAATTTTTAGTAGAAAACTTCATGTCAAACCATTTGGTGGACTGACTGATTCCAGGTCATTCTGATGCTTCATTCTCACTGGGTAGGCAGAGAAGGTCTATAGGGACAACGATCCTGATAAACCATAAAAAGCAACCAACCTTTTCTTTTTCTCTACCAGTGGAGGGCACGTGGTTATGTGACAATGTGCTTATCCTGGGTACGAGCAAAGAGAAGATACAAATTTTAAAATCAAAGATTTCCAGCTTGTTTTGCTGTGGTTTCCCTGTTTCTTTCTCTCTACAATGAAGAGCTTTGTTGTTTCTGATTATAAAGTAATACCTGCTTGTTATTTTATTTTATAAAAACAGATAATACAGAAAACTATAAAAAGAAAAAAATCATCTCTACTTAAATGCAAAACTAGAAAACAGTTATAAACATATATTAATCCAACTACATACACTTGTCAGTGATTGCTTTAAATATGAATGATCTAAATATACTCATTAAAAGACACAGATTGTTAGAGTGCACAGAAAAACAACAACCAAATATATGTTGGGTTTTTTTTTTTTTTTTTGAGACAGAGTGTCACTCTGTTGCCCTGAGTAGAGTGCCACTGGCATCATAGATCACAGCAACCTCAAACTCTTGGGCTCAAATGGTTAATCCTCCTGCATTTGCCTCTTGAGTAACTGGGACTATAGGTCCCTGCCATGACCACTGGCTAATTTTTCTATTTTTAGTGGGATCTCACTCTTGCTCAGGCTGGTCTCAAACTCCTGAAATCAAGGAATCCTTCTGCCCTGGCCTCCCAGTCTGCTAGGATTAGAGGCATGAGTCACCTCACCAGGCCAAGAACTAAAGATATGTTATCTGGAAGAGACTTGTTATATATACAAAGACTTGGGTTAAAATAAAGGTATTAAGAAAGAAACTGAGATCGTAAGCAGTATATTGCTTTCAAATTTGCTTTTCTACCTTTTCTTCAGGGACAAATACACAGAAAAATCTAGTCTACTGAGAAATTCTATAAAGTTTTCAATGTCTATAGAATTTTCTTAATATGGACATTGTCCAATGTTTCCAAATGATGACTTATTTTATATCATTTGGGGAATACAGAATCACATATTTGATATAAATTAATGAAAGATGAATGCTGAATGCACGTACAGTAAGAACCTCTGTGATTTGGCCACCCACAAAAGTCTAACAAACTGGTCGACAAACGGAGGTTGTTAACATAAGGACCTAGGCATCCTATACTTACACATGTAGTACATGTTCAGTCTATGAAAATTAGGTCAACTTAAGAAGGTGGTCAACTGTGAAGGTTCTATCTTATTTCTTCCTCATCTTGCTTATATTCCACAAAAGATAATGTGCCATCTATAACAGGATTCATTTCCTTTCTTTAAAACAAGTTCTGATACCGTGGTTTTGTTTTTTTTTTTTGGCCAGGGCTGGGTTTGAACCCGCCACTGCTAGCATATGGGACAGTGCCCTACACTTTTGAGCCACAGGCGCCGCCCTGATACCCTGTTTTTAGAAGTAGAGAAACATTAATAAGTGTCCTTATTCTTACCTGCATGTGAAATTCTTACCTGTGTGTGTGTAATTACTGTAGCAGATTCCTTTTCCAATGCTGGTCAACATTCATGAGCTGCTAAACTTTTCCTCCTAGCATAACTGTGAAATAATCTACTGATCTAGTGAGCTTAATTTCAAGATTAGAATCTGTATGGTTGCAGATAGTCAGCTGGTTTTTTTCTACTCTTCCTAAATTTAATGTCCAAGAGGGATGTTTTCCATTGCTGGATGGGTAGAATGTTCACACTGATCAAATACATCTTGAAAATGGACTCTCCTAGACCGACTAATATATTTAGGGTAAAATGATTTCAAAGATACTAAAGGTGCATTTCTGAATTGTATATACATCTCCTAACACTTCATGCAAAAAGACTAATATTAGGCTTGATCTTCTGAGGTTAGAAAATGACTGAAATTTTCCCATTATGTGATGAGGCTGGAATCTTTGATCTCTACTGCTCGGAGTTCATAGTCAGGCTACTTCGTTTATTTTGAGAAAGCAAATCCTTCCTGTTGTTTCTCAGGAAATGGAAGAATACATTTATAGATTATGTTTTAACTTTTGAGTTAAATGGTTTTAATTTTTTAACTATGTTTCACTTTGAAGAGTACTCAATTGTAAGGAGAAATGAAGACTTTCAGAAAGAAACTAGACCCCTGAAGTGGAGAGAGAGTAGTATTCTCAGACTTAAGCTGGAAGAGTGAATTTTTTAAAAATGTCTCACAAAAACTGTTACACCCTATTTCTTCCTGTGAAGAATTTTCCAAGCATTAAGTTGTGTAACAGTTTAATGGAGAAAAAAAGGAAATGCCCTTTGGAGGTTTCTTTTAAATCTTTAAGAGTACAAAGAAAGATGACAGGCTTAACTTTGAAAGGAGTGTCCTATCACCTGCTTAGGCTTGTTAAATTACTACAATCATCTCTGGCACCACTTACCCAATGCTAGCCACACCTTCAGGGCTTTAAGATGTTATTCCTTCTCTTAAATGGAATCACGGACAGTTAAATGGCTTCGAAGAGTAAGTAAACTTTCCAGGGGAAGAAAGAACATGCCCAACCCAAAAAATGATGAAATGCTTCAAACTCTATGAGCAAAGAAATAGTAAGGTAGCTCATGACTGTAATCCTAGCACTCTGGGAGGCTCAGGAGGGTGGACTGCCTAAGCTCATGAGAGTTCGAGACCAGCCTGTGCAAGAGCGAGACCCCACCTCTAAAAAACAGCTGGGCATTGTGGCAGGTGCCTGTGCCTATAAGTCCCAGCTACTCCGGAGGCTGAGGCAAAAGAATCACTTGAGCCTGAGAGTTTGAGGTTGCTGTGAGCTACAATGTTACAGCACTCTACTGAGGGTGACAAAATGAGACATTGTCTCAAAAATAGAAAAAAAAAAAAAAAAAGAAATAGCCAGGTGCAAGGAAGGAAGTAGGAAGGAGAAAGGATTCCTAAGACAGGAACGATGCTGTAAGTACTTCATCTTCTCCAACTACTCAGCTCTCTTCTGGAAGACCACACTTTTAACTAAGAGGGGGATATGAGCCCAGGGAAAGAAAATGCAATTAGGGGGAGAGAGAGAGAGAGAGAGACAGAGACAGAGACACACACAACAGAGAGGAAGGCAACCAGCAGCCCCTCCCACCCCCCGGAAATAGCCAATCATCTGCTGCCAGGGATTCCTCAGGGACTGTGGCTCACAGCAGGACGGGCACTTGGCCAACTGGCCTGCCCACTGCATGCACCCACTACAGTCCACGCTCCGGTCCTTCCCATCTTCTCACTGGCCACCTTTCACCCACTGCCATGTGCAGCCACACCTGCACACACTTGGGGTGTGGTTGTGTGACTGCAGCCTGGCCTCACGCTGTCACCTCCCCAAAGGCAGTGGCATTAGCGCTGCTATCAGAAGAACCCATACATGACAAATGACAAGCACTTAGCTCCTCTTACTATCTCATCCACCCACTTTTCTCTAATGAGTGCAAATCTCACAGATATTCCGAGAGCTACAGGAGACTTAACAGGACATTATAACTTCCTCCATGGAAAGATGGGGAAACTGAGGCCCAGAGAGATGAGCTGATTTCCCTAAGGCCACCTCCCCGTAATGGGAGAACTGGAACTCAAGTTCCCCCTTGTCCAGTGTACTGCTGCTTCAGCCCTCCTTTTCTCCCTCTTCTTCCTTCCATCACCATCTAAACTTAACATTGCGGGCAAGGCCTGAGTGTTCTAATTTAAAAGGTCACTCATGTTATTCATATCACAGTACTCTATCAGCCAGAAAAAAAAAAATGCATCTAACCTCTACTGACAAAACCCCAATGGGGCCCTCGCCAATATACAACTATTTCTCATCCTAAATGAGTATGCCCCTTTTTGAAAGTTAACTATTACTATTTTTAGCTGTCTCCTCAAGACCCCTCACTCTCAGCAGATTTCACCTCCTCTACCGAGAACACAGAAGCCATCAGGAATGAATGTTCGTCTATAGTCACACATCTCTCCTCCTCTCCTGTCCCAGTGGAATGAACACCCTCATTTCCTTCCGTGACAATGCCTTTGAGCACACTTGTACCCTACAACTTGCCCCCCCCACCCATTTTTCAGGAACTTACTCTATTAGTTATCCTCTCTTTTGCCTTTAGTCACTTTCTCTCCACTATTCTCAAACGTAAGCTCATCACCATCATACACACACAGAAAAATTCCTTCACAGGAAAACATGCACACACTCTCTCTCCACGTGGTGCTCTCGCCTTCTCCACTCCTCTCTCCCTCACAATAAAACGATTCAGTTTTATTTATTTTTGAGCCAGAGTCTCACTTTGTCACTCTGGGTAGAGTGCCATTGTGCCATCATGCACCTGTCAGCTCACAGCAACCTTAAACTCTTGGTCTCAAGTGATCTTCTTGCCTCAGTTTTCCTATTTTTTAGTCAAGACCAGGTCTCACTCTTGCTCAGGCTGGTCTCGAACTCCTGGTCTCAGCCTCCCAGAGTGCTAGGATTACAAGTGTGAGCCACCGTACCAGGCAGACAATCCTGTTTTAGACTTTAGAACTTGTCTAACTACCAAGAACACCTAACTGTCAAATCCAATATCCTATATGGGGTCTGCACCTTTCCCGACCACCCTGTGGCCTCTGACAAACCTGACAGCTTTTCCCATTTACTCTTTCAGTACCTTGGAAAGTTGCTTACCTGAAGTTTCAGACACCTTGTCTGCAAAAGACAGTAACAACAATTATAGTATTTCAGAGGAGATTATTGTCAGGATTATTGTCAGTGCTATAATACATGGAAATAGCCAAAAAAATAGTCCTCGGTGCTCAGTAATTTAATTTTTGTTTTTAGACTTTCCTGAATTTTTCTATCTTCTCTTCTGTCTGCTCAGTCTTTGGCCCTCCGGCCACCCCTGCATGATCTGGGTTGCATTCATGGCTACAGCAATCAATTCCAGTCACTCCCCTGCACACATCTCCACCCCTGACTTCTCTCCTGAGGCCCAGGCCTCACAAGGAGACACCCCAACTTCATTTCAGCTTGAACTCACTGTTGTCTCCAAGCTTGTTCCTCTTACATTTTCCATCCTTACCAATGATACCTGCAGTCAATCTTTCCAATCAGAAAAACCAAGGCTCATTTCTTCTATCTTCCTCTTACTCCCTCCTCCTCCTCCTTTCCAGCTAATCAGTAACCCACCTTTCTCCTAACGTGTCCTCTTTCTCACCATCATCACTCTAGTTCAGGTTCTCATTATCTCTGCTGGGATGGAACAGTCACTGGACTTGTCCTTGCTTTCTTTACACATATCTTAAGAAAGCAAGTCATACATTTATTTTGCCTTTGATGTTTCCACAATGCTGCCAGGATAAAGTCTACACTTTCAGAAATGCAATGGCCCTAGACATGGGCTAGACAAAAAATCCAAACCAAGAAGCACCTCCAGCCTCTTCTCCCCTCAGCATGGTCCTCTCTCTGCTCCAGTTCTCATATCCCATGGTCCTCACGCACTGAGCTCTCTGGGGCTCTGAACTTGGGCAGTTTCTTCTGTCTGGCTTTGCTCTTGCCTTGCCTAGTAATTAATCTTATCTCTTCAATATTCAACACCAAAATCACCTCCTTCAGGAATTCCTTCTTTACAAACAAGAATGAACAGATCCCTCCCCCACAGGCCCCACTCTGTTACCATTTTCCACAACGTGCTGCTGTCGAGTGCCTCATATGGTCAGGTCAGTGAATGGGGGATGCGTCTCTCTTCCGAGATTATGCACCATGACACATTCACATGTATCCTCAGAACTTAATAAATGGGGGGAACTAAGACTTAATAGCTTGGAGCTCAGCAAATGTCTATTGAATGGATGAAGTAGCTCGGCTGCCAATTATATTAGAATAATTGAATAAGAGAGGAGGCTGGCAGGACAGGTGGAGCGGACAGCTGTTGAGGGGAGCACAGAGGAATGTGAATGAGAAAAAAGAGCATCTGTACTGATGAAGTCCTCTAATGAATAGTAAGTTCAGTCAGGTCACTAGCTGGGCTGCTGTAATCAAATTCGGATGAATACTGAATAAATCCCATTTAAAGCACAATAGGAGAACAATGCCAACAGCCCACATACATCGATCTTATCTGTCTAAGTAGGTTTAAACTCCAGAACATTCTATATTATAAGTTTATCAGACTGTGTGCAAGCTTAGCAAATCTGCATAACTGTAAAGACTACATCTCTCTCTTATGACCATAAAACACCTTAAGAACTACAGACAAAAGACAAAAATTTATAGCCTATCACCCATCTTGGATCTACTTGATTATTAAAAATAATAATAATAATCCTGTAACTGATGGTCAAAGGTAATATCTTTGTCCTAAACTAATCTTGTCATGAAATATCCTTTTTGGCTCGGCGCCTATAGCTCAACCAGCTAAAGCACCAGCCACATACACCTAAGGTGGCGGGTTCGAATCCCCAGCCCAGACCC
>CAUYTI010063216.1:0-14844 GCA_963575145.1 Galago senegalensis
CACGTTTTTGTTGGTTGCTTTGTTTTTTATTGCCATGGAAATCTACCCTGGGGGACATATTTCGGTTTTTCAAAAAAAAAAAAAAAAAAAAAAAAAAACAATGTTTAAGATAAGGACTAAAAACAAAAACCTCGTAGAGAATGAATGAAGATAAATACATTCAGAAAAGAAATCAGACGATTGCTGCAACGAAGTATTAAGCAATAATAATAATAGTCATGCAAAGAAAGTAACATTTGCATTGTGGAATAAGAGTATGTCTATTATAGAATGCTTTGACTCTAAGGTTCAGTATGAAAGGTTCAGAGAATCTTTATGGATAAAATGGTAGGGGGGATTTTAGCCACTTGAAAGAGACTAAGAATACAGTTGACATCAATTAAAATGGGTGTGGTCGCTATTCACACTACTTCTTCTATAGGTTTTCTGCTATAAAAATCAGATACATTTGAGTTATGATTCAATCTGGCAAATCAATTTTATGAGCTTTTCCTTAAAAATTAGGCATTTCCTTATTCAGAAAGGAAACAACACGAAGAGGTTGTGTATCATCTGAGAAGGCAACATGAGACAAGAGATCATACAGAAGTTTGGGCTTTTGCTTCTTTCTTATTTGCACTAGAATATAGGGAGTTTTTGTTTTTGTTTTTGTTTTTAAGACAGAGTCTCACTCAGTTGCCCTGCACAGAGTGCCGTGGTGTCATAGCTCACAGCAACCTCAAATGCCTGGGCTCGAGTGAGCCTCTTGCCTCCGCCTCCTGAGTAGCTGGGACTATAGACCTGAGCCACCACACTCAGCTAATGTTTCTATTTTTAGTAGAAATAGGGTTTCACTTGTGCTCAGGGTGGTCTCAAACCCCTGAGCTCAAGGAATCTTTCCAATTCAGCCTCTCAAAGTGCGAGGATTACAGGCGTAAGTCACCATGCCTGGCCATAGAGTGTAGTTTTTAATTGCAAACTCTGCCAGGTTAGGAATGAGATTTGTTTGGTCCACTACAGTTTCTCTAGTGCTTGGCCCCACAAAGAGAACATATTCAGTAAACATTCATGATGAATGTTCAATTGAGGCCTTTCAGAAACCTTATGTTGGCTTTGTTGTAGAGGGTTTTTTTTTTTATTTTCTAACTTCTTACACAGCAATAAAATTAATAAAATGCAGTAACAATTTCTTAAGTTGCTAAACATCTGAGCACATATGGAAGATTTCAAACCTACTTTTGACGTTAAATATGTGACTAGAAGAATATAGAATCAAATGGAAAGTAGGATAGATTGGAAAAATGTAGAAGAATCAAACATGTAAATTCAAAAATACAACAGCCAGGTGCAGTGGCTCAAGCCTGTAATCCTTGTACCCTGGGAGGCTGAGGCAGGTGGACTGCCTGAGCTCAGGAGTTCAAGGCCAGAGTGAGACCCCATCTCTAAAAATAGCCAGACATTGTGGCAGGCACCTATAGACCAAACTACTTGGGAGGCTGATGCAAGAAAATCGCTTGAGCCTAAGAGTCTGAGATTGCTGGGAGCTAAGACACCAGAGCACTCTACCGAAGGTAACCGGGTAAGACTTTGTCTCAAAACACAAATAAATTAATGATAAAATAATAAGAA
The DNA here is from genome assembly GCA_963575145.1 of Galago senegalensis. NCBI lineage: Eukaryota > Metazoa > Chordata > Mammalia > Primates > Galagidae > Galago > Galago senegalensis. The sequence goes on from CAUYTI010063216.1 coordinate 1,609, forward strand.
CAGCCAGGTGCAGTGGTTCATGCCTATAATCGTAGCACTCTCGGAGGCTGAGGCAGGTGAATTGCCTCAGCTCATAAGTTCAAGGCCAGCCTGAGCAACAGCAAATCCCCATCTCTAAAAATAGCCGGGTATTGTGGTGGGCACCTGTAGTCCCAACTACTCAGGACACTGAGGCAAGAGGATCACTTGACCCCAGGAGTTTGAGGTGGCTGTGAGCTATGACCCCATGGCACTCTACCAAGAGTGACACAGTGAGACTCTGTCTCAAAAAAAAAAAATCACAACAATGTTTGTTACTATTTTTCTCTTTCCTTGTGCTCTGGAATAATATTACTTTGCACCAGAAACAATGAGTCATTTGTCATCTGCATTATGTTCTCTTCCAAATAAAACAGCTATGTAGGATGGATTTATAGACAAAAGTCTTATTTTATCTATGTTCTACTTAAAGTTTTAAAAAGTATCAACCTTTAGGTTACTACGAATTGGTTCACAGGGATTATAGATAAGGAAAAATATATTATTTGGGGGGTAGAGATATTAAAGTGACATTGTTTTGTTTTCAAAAGTATGTATTATTCAGGGCTACTGGATATAGAGTTAAAAGCGATCTATTTATTTGTTGTGGTTTATGCTAATCTTACAAGAATCATTGATACTTCTATATTAGAATGAGAGGATTATAGATTAAGGTCACAAAAGTCTTCAAAAGATCTTAAGTTATGGGTTTTATTGATGCACACATTCTAGGTTAAGCAACATGTTAAAAAGTCTTGAAAATATACATGCCTTCTGACACAGTAATGCCACTTCAAGGGATTTATCAGAGGTATAAAGATACATGTGCAAATATAAACTTCATAGTCCTATGTATAGTAGCACGAAATTGAAAACAGCCTAGGTGTGCGACAATGGAAGATTAGTAAAATACTATATGGTAGATCTATTCATACTAATTTGAACCCACAGAAGTCATATTTGTTGACATAGAAAATGTTCACCAGTTGTTAAGTAAATAAAAAATAAGAGAAGGAGGGCAGCGCCTGTGGCTCAGTATACCGAGGGTGGCAGGTTCAAACCCGGCCCCGGCCAAACTGCAACAAAAAAATAGCCTGACATTGTGGTGGGCACCTGTAGTCCCAGCCACTCAGGAGGCTGAGACAAGAGAATCACTTAAGCCCAGGAGTTGGAGGTTGCTGTGAGCTGTGGGCAATAAAGTGAGACTCTGTCTCTAAAAAAAAAAAAAAAATTAAAAAAAAAGAAAAAATATGAGGAGACAGAATGTGGTGGGTAGGATACCATTTTTGTGTGTTTCATGCATATACATATGAAAAGAGAACCATCAGAACGTTCACAGTGCTTGGATTAGACACCTCTTAGGCCTCATGTCTCCTCAGTTAGCCTCTACACTTCAGTCATTGCTGTGGAAACCAACTGGGCAAGTGTAAACTCACAGCATCTTTCCTCAGCTGAGCTTGGTTTCTCTCAACCCTGTGGGCTGCAGAAAACTTCTGATGTCTGTGCAGATTTAGACAAAGGGAGTTCCTGCCTCATGGGATGATCCTTGACTAACAGAAGATGGGAGCCACTAGATAGATACTTCAAGTGTATGCTGATACATGCTCAACAACCAGCTCTGACAAAAATAGCCCTAATTTGTAGCTTTCACCACTTTTCATGGTGTAAATTTTCCCACTATGGTCAATTTCAAACTACCAACCTCATATCACTGAGCACAGAGTAGGCATGAGATGTGCAAATAGGCTGTGCCAGGCTGGGCTGAGCAGGCTCAAACACCCCACTGAATCATATTCGCCTCTCCCATCTTGAGTGGACAGCCTGAAGCACATTCCACATATCTCCTGAGGGATACCCGATGAGACTGAGCCCTGGTTGCCCAGGGTGGTGAACGGTTTGTTAATATACCCTGGAACCCTTTTCCTCCTTCCCTGCTCTCCTTTCTCCAGTCCTCCCTTCCTGAAATCACTTCCCAAAAGGAACAACCTGCTAATCAACCCTTGCATCAGGCTCTTTCTGGGTAAACTGCAATGAGACAGAAGTTATTTTGGACTGTAACAATTCTGGGTAATTTTACTTTTTTGTTTTGTTTTGTTTTTAAACCCAGAATCAAGCAGAAATTGATTTTTTTTAAATTTGTGCTTTTTAATGTTCTCAATTTCTCATATTAGACATGTCTCTTATGTAATTTAGAGGAGGATATGTATTATTTAAAATTGTGAGTGACTCTGGGAGGCCAGGCAGGTGGATTGCCTGAGCTCATGAGTTTGAGACCAACCTGAGCAAGAGGGAGACCTCATCTTTAAAAAGAGCCAGGTGTGGTGGCGGGTGCTTGTAGTCTCAACTACTTAGGAGGCTGAGGCAAGAGGATCACCTGAGCCCAAGAGACTGAGGTTGCTGTGAGTTATGACACCATAGCACTCTACCCAGGGGGACAGAATGAGACTCTGTCTCTATAAATAAATAAATAAATAAATAAATACAAATTGTGGATGAGTTTTATATTATCATAATAATGACTCTTGTAAATTGGAAAACATTTTAGGAAGCTTAGGAAGTGTCAGCTGTCCCCAGGGTACACATTCGTTCTCCATACCTGCTGGTCCTATAAGCCTACCCTGCAGAGATAAGACGTATCTGTAGGAAGGGGAAGAGAGATGGATAGGACAAGGAAGGCAAGAATTAAAGGGAAAAAAGCCTGGTCCTTATTTTTCTTGTTAGTTTATTTTTTCTTTAATCACACCAAGGGTCACCTATAAGTATCCATTAAAGGCTATCGAAAATAACAGCTATCGATGAAAAAACTTATTTATGAAGTTTAATGAACAGAAAAAGAATCTTGGCACACTATTCGTATTTAGAGAAACAGTACATACCGGGTGGCCATAAAGTTTGCGTGCAATAAACTAAGCACTATTTTAAATTGCACGCGAACTGTATGGCCACCCTGTATAGCTGAGCTTGAAAAAGTTGACAGTTAACAAGGAGGCAATAGCATTATCATTACTTTTAGGACATGTTTCACTCCAAGAAAGCCTTCATAGAGGAAAAAAAAAATCTTATCATTAGAAAAAGAATTTAGGCCCAGCTCACACCCAGCACTCTGGGAGGCCAAGATGGATAAGTTGTTTGAACTCAGGAGTTCAAGACCAGCCTGAGCAAGAATGAAAACCCATCTGTGCTAAAAATAGAAAAATTAGCTGGGCATAGTGGCAAGCTGCTTATAATCCCAGCTATTTGGGAGGCTGAGGCAAGAGGATCTATTGAGCCCAAGAATTTGAGGTTGCTTATGAGCTATGATGACACCATCGCATTACCAAAGGTGACTGAATGAGACTCTGTGGCAAAAAAAGGAAAAAAGAAAAAAGAATTTAGTTAAACATCTAGATGCAAGGCTTGGCTACCGCAGCTCAGTGGTTATGGTGCCAGCCACATACACCCAGGCTGGCGGGTTTGAAACCAGCCCAGGCCAGTTAAAATGACAATGACAACTGCAACAAAAACCTCAGCACAGTGGTTATGGTGCCAGCCACATACACCCAGGCTGGCGGGTTTGAAACCAGCCCAGACCAGTTAAAATGACAATGACAACTGCAACAAAAAATTAGCCAGGCATTGTGCCAGTCACAGCAACTTGGGAGGCTGAGGCAAGAGAATCCCTTAAGTCCAAGAGTTTGAGGTTGCTATGAACTGTGACACCATAGCACTCTACTGAGGGTGACCTAGTGAGAATCTGTCTCAAAAAAAAAAAAAAAAGTACAAAAATCTATAGATCTTAGAATGGCCAGGGGAAAATTTAATAGAACAATTATTTTTGTATGCCATATTAAAAAAACACATACAATAGTATAATACTAACCCAAACAAGAAATATGTGGGGCCCATACATAGAAAATTACAAAATTGCATGTGGGATATGAGTCTTAGAAAAATGAAGGGACTTGGAGTCCTTCACCTAATTCTCTTCCCACCCATGGATAAGGTCAAAGGGACCTTATCAAACCCCCTAAGGTTACCCTTGAAGGCCTCAGAGAATCTTCCCAGTTTACCTCTTTCTCATTGGCTTTGTCTGGAGTCTTTCTCACTTGCTTTCTCTCTCTCTGTGTATATCTGTATGTATTTATGGATATGCTATGGATATAGATATATATACACACACACAAAAATGTTTAAAACCCTGACTACGAAAAAAATACCCAAAGGCTTAAAATATTCTGTATACAGCTGATTTACAGTGACATTTCTTCTATAAAATTTTTATTTTCTACAAGAAGACTGTATTATACTTTATAATCAAACGATAAATACTTCAAATGAATTAAATTTTTGCATTTTTTTAAATCTCAATAAAATGTTTCTCAAATCAAGCTCACATGAGATACACTTTTAGCCTCTCAAGTGTTTCTACCCACACTCTTTCATCAAGCCTGGCTTCCCACCCACCTGGTGGCAGTCATCTAATGTGGCCCTTTGGGGATCAGCCTATTTGGCAGCACTTGTCACAACAAGGAAGCTCAACAGCTCTGAAGGTAAAATGACAGTATGACTTAGTAACACCTCGGCGTTCAGGACATGGACTCAGTGACAGAAAGTGCTGTTCTTCCCCTGGGCAACTGGTTCATTTTTGTTTTACAAACACTATAGATCAGGTGCTGGTTTTGTTTCCCTCTTTCCTTGAGCCTTGAAGCTCAGACTCAAATTGGGTCACATCTTTTCCAACTCTATATGACCTTTAATATACATTTTGGGGATAACTTTAGTTGGCTGCTTATACTTTCTGATTTTGATTGTCTTTTTTTACTTTAGTGTTATTCTACCGTATTTTACGTCTGTATATAATTTGCCTGAAATCACTGTTGGAAGAAAAAGAACACAAAAATTAATGAACTAAGCGGAATTGGGAACACGCTGCCCTCCCCTGGGGCCTTCCTAAGCTCCGTGAGTTCCCTGAGAAGCACAGTTCCATGCCATGGAAAGAAAAAGATCAGGATCTTTTCACAAGCAGAGCCTGAGTCAACTTACTTAACTACTCTGGATCTCAGTCTGTGAAGGACTTTTGTTCCCTTAACATTTCTTTCTTTCTTTTTTTTCTTTTTTAGGGACAGAGTCTGACTCTATCGCCCTGGGTAGAGTGCCCTGGCATCACACAGCTCACAGCAACCTTCAACTCCTGGGCTGAGGTGATTCTCTTGCCTCAGCCTCCCGAGTAGCTGGAACTACAGGCACCCACCACAATGCCAGGGTATTTTTTTGTTGCAGTTTGGCCAAGACTGGGTTTGAACCCGCCACCCTCGGTATATGGGGCCGGCGCCCTACCCACTGAACCACAGGCACCTCCCTGTTCCCTTAAAATTTTTTGCAACTTTCTCTTTTCCTGGTTTCCCTGATTTGAAAGAGCTGTAAATATTACCTACCATAAAGTAAGTAAATCTAATGAGGTCCACTCATTTAACAAACATTTAAAGAGAGTCTAATTATGAATAGGGCAGTGTACTACATTAAATCCTCACACACTTTACCCCCAGAGCCCTTTTTCCCTGAATTCATTCCAGAGAATATTTTTCAAGACTTGCTGTCAAGATATTTATATCCATGTCTTTAATAACATCAAAAATTTGACACAACAGAAATATTCAACTCTATGGAAACAGGATAAGTAGCATCTCGAATCTAATTTAAAAATTATAAACATTAAGATGACATTGAAATATGGAAACAAATATATGTATTATAAAAATATGCTTATATTTAATAAATATGTTTATTTTTAATACTAATATATTTTAGTTAATATTTTAATATTAATATTTATATGATAGAATCATATATTTACAATATATTATATTCTATACTAATTATTATTTAATAATTTTTGTGGAATATTAAAATAGATATGATTATGTTATGTACTAATTATTATTTAATATAAATAGTTCTGTTGAGTTAAAAAATATATGCCCACACATACATACACACCCCTGAATGCATTAATAATATCAAAAAGGAATGCACAGGACATAAATAGCAGAGTTTGAAGTATAATTTTTGGGTATGACAGGTAATAAAAAGGTAATGACTATTGTTAATATCGTTAATTGCTTTGAACCTTCAGGTTCAGAATTTTTGATAGACTGCAATTTACAAAAGTATAAATGTGTCCAAACCCTAAGTTCTTCACCAATGGATATAAGAATTATTCGAGAAAATGTCATGATGAGTTACTGCAGCATGAAAAACTTTGGACAACTTTGCTCACAGTCTTAACAGAGTCAGTCTTATTTTGGCTTATTTTAGGACTAAGTTATTTTCCAAGAGTTCGATTGCTCCTGCTGCTTATTCTTTACTGTAAGTCATACTTCTATGTTTGTGGCAAAATAATCATTTCCATAGCAACCAACTGGGATGTCTCAAGGAAAGGATTAAGACTTCAGGAAAAGAATAAACAACAAGAGCAGATGAAAAATGAAAATAATCATGATCCTTATTCTCAATAAGAATGGGAGGAAAAACGGCTCAGCCCCTGTGGCTCAAGTGGCTAAGGTGCTAGCCACATACACTTAAGGTAGCAGGTTCGTATCCAGCCCCGCCCGCCAACACAACAATGACAGCTGCAACCAAAAAAAAAAAGAATGGGAGGAATATTAGGATGGTAATGTAGGCTACAAACCTTTCAGAATTATTTTTGCCTTCAAAAAAATGATTTCAGTTCAGTTTTCTAGGAGTCCTCAGTTACTCTAAAACACAGCTACTCTAATACATTGTATATGTAAGCAGTGTAAAGAGGAGCCATATCAAATCTCCATAGCATTCTAACTGCATTCCACCTGTACAGAGATACCCTGCAATAGTACATTGCTAGGAAATTGATAGGTGCATGTAAGTTACAGGGTCTAGTAAACTACAGGGGCAGAACTAAACTATTTCATTTTGTGAATTTGTTTTTTCTCTAGAACAAACAGAATGCCTGGGGAGTAGCTGAGAAAAGAATAAGCCATTGGAAGAATAAGTGGCTTAAATGAAGCAGGAATTAATATGGTCCACACTTTTCCTGTTGGAAAACATTCTGGATAAATAAAAACTTCAATAGATTATGGATGGAATTTGTGCATGCTGTCTGTATTTTAGAGCAAGTGTTACATAATAAAATGTAATAAAGTGATTAATAACATGACACGTAGGCAAGCCTCCATGTTTAGCTCTTCAACTTACAGCAATTTGCATGTTGTGCAATTGCCCTCGTGGCTTTCCACTGCACACACCTCCGCTGTCAGTTACCTCGGGCAGCAAGCCAACGGGCAGGCACCAGTTCCCAGGAAAGACAGCTCACCAGAGCACCAGGAAATGTTTTCTGAATATTTTTTTCACTATCACATAATTTGCATAGGGTAAAATGATATCTGAAGTGTACAATTCTAGCAGTTTTGATAAATGAGTAGGACCATGTAACAAGCCCCAAATCAAGACAGACAGCAAACATTTCCCTCTCCCCTGAAAGTTCCCTCATGCTTCAATTCTGTCCTCTCACCCCCACCAAGGCAACCACTGTTTAGACTATTTTCATCTTAGATGAGGTTTTGCCTGTTCAAAAACATCATATAAATAGAATCCTATCCTAGATATTCTTTTGTGTCTGGTTTCTTTCACTCAACAAGTTTTTGAGATTCATCCATGTTGCATATAGATCAGTAATCCCTTCCTTTTTATCACTGAGTAGTATTCCGTCCTATGACTGGGCTATTTTAATTTTCTCGTGCTGATTGAGCTTTTGGGGCCAGTCTGTACAATGTGAATTGTAAGTCATAAGCCAGCTTACCTACAGGGTCTGCACCTTCTCTCTCATCTGCTCATTGGTATTTTCCCTTTCTAAGCATTAAAATGAAGTTAAAACCCCAAAGCAGAGATTTCCTCAGGATTGCTTTGTTGATCTGTGGGGATTTTAATTAGCACATCAATTTTCCCAAAGCTGACACAGGACGTGGAGCAAGTAAACTTGGATTTGGAAGTCCTTCGACCCCGCCCCTTCTCTCTTCCCAGCACCTTTCTCAGGATGGCCAACCCACCCCAGTCTCACAGGGCTTTGATCGCAGCTGGCTATGACAGATGGAAATGGTTCTAATAAGTTAATTCTAGGGGGTTAGATAATGAGGGTTAAAGGTTTTTCCCTGCCAGAGGGAATTTACATTTTAAAAGGGGACTCTTAGAAAGCAGTTCCTGCTATGGGGAAGCTAATCAATAAATGTTATATCTATTCCATTGAAGATCCAAAGTTATGAAGCTTTAAAAGTAAAATGAGACAGAAGGTAAGAAAGGCATTTTCAGAACCAGAGGGACAGCATAGCACCCTTTGAACTTCGCTGAATGTTGTCATAGAACTGCTAGCATCCATCTGCTGTCAAATAAAGACAGAAGAGCAAACTACAACACAAGGAAGGAGCAGCCCACAGAATCACCTGAACCTGTAGTCAGATTCCTTGGACTCTTTTGCTAAAGTTCCAGTTATAGCTGCACGCAGGCCTTTGCAAATAAGGAGGAATGGGAATTTGAAATATTAATATTAATTTATACTTATGCTTTCCTCAGTATTCCAAGCTCCCTATTTTCCTCTCCCAATTTAGGCAGCAAAGAGACTGTGTGTGTGCGTGCATGCACGCGTGTGTGTGCACATCTTCAGAGTAGGGCTGCTATGACAGAAAACAAAGACAGAAGAGACAATCAGTTTGTCTCAGTCCGTGTGTGCTGCTATAACAAAATACCACAGACTGGGTAATTTATAAACAATGGAAATTTATTTCCCACTGTTCTGAAATCTGGGAAGTCCAAAATCAAGACAATATCACTCAGTGTCTGATGAAGGCCTTCTTGCTGTGTCCTCACATGACAGAAGGAATAGACAGGCAAAAAGGGGACCTAAGCTAGTTTCCTCCTGCTCTTTCATAAGGCATTAATCCTTAACTGCTTCCAGAAATACCCCATGTCTTAATAGCACCACAATGGAAATTGAGTCTCAACACATAAATTTGTGGAGACATTCAGACCATAGCAGAGTTTCAAAATACTTTTAAAAGTAGATACAATGGTTTGAGATAAAGGGTTTTTGAGTTTCCAAAGTCTGGATTATCAGAATCAAAACCAAGCTTCTGAAGAACTAGAGGCATGAAGCTTATACTATTACCCAAAGATCTGGGAAAAAATGCTTCCCAAACAAGATACAGACTCTTCATACTGAGGCAGGAGGAGGAGGAAAGCTATTTAGAGACTGGTGAGTATTCCAAAAGAGGAGTCACTCCTACCCCTGGCCACATCAGACTAGGTAGAACCCCTTGTAAGTTGGCAGACCTGAAAGCTATCAAAGACTGTGTTTTTCTCCTTAGCTGGGGCTCACAGAAGTGGCAAACCTTGTTTGCCCTCTCCCACACTCCCATGGTAGAACATTAGCAGTAGACAGTGATGATGGTACAGGCTGGTGGGGCAGAGAGGGCCTCAGGCAGCCTCACTCTGTCACTGCAAAGAGCAAAGTAGAACCTCTTGAAGTTGACCACCCAAGGGACTGTAACAAACTGGTCACATACAGAGGTGGTCAACATAAAGAATTGGGCCTACTACACTGATACATACATGTGGTGCATGTCTGGTCTGCAAAAATCAGATCAACTTGAAGAGGTGGTCAAAGTAGGGAGGTGGTCAACAATGGAAGTTCTACTGGATCTGAAAGTCTTTGGTCTATCCTGAGGAAAATTACCTTGATGTCACGATAGCTTCTATACTGCCAATACACTAGCAGGAAAGCTACCCAAGAGATAGTCTATCAAAAAGAATCAGAGACCAAATTAGGATATTCAAATCACATAATTTATTAAATCGACTTAAAACAGCAAAGAAATAGGGGGAATAAGATGGGGTAGGGTAATGTACTTAGGAAGTGATACAAGCCAGGTAGGTAGAAGGACCATATTACTTGAAACCTGGATTATACAATGCTCATAGTCACTGATCTTCGACCCCATCGCCTTCCATGCTGATAGCATGTCCACAAGGACCACAGATGAGCAAAGAGGCCCACAAGACAGAAGATCCATGGGACCAACACAGACACTTGTTTTATATATATAGGGATATGTATATCTAACTAGAGCTGTGCCTCACCAATTAGCCTGATGAGCAGCTGTGGATTTTATATGGCAGAGGATACTTGGGACCAGACTGGGTATCACCAATGGGTGACCAAATTCAGATGTCATGGACATGGAAGGCTTCATATTCCTCATGGGTATTTAGTGTTTCATGATGATTTGGTTCCTCTGGTACCCTGTAGATTTCTTAGTTCTTTGTCTGTGTTCAATATGCATAAGCCCTACTTTATGTTTAGCACGTCTCACAAATTATTAACTTCCTTGTCTATATTTTATGTATCTTATGAATGTCACAATCCCATTTCTATTTTCTGTAGCAGAATTGAATATTTTCAAACATTAGAGCAAATACACATTTACCCAGCACCTGCCCCCCCCCACACACACACACAGACAGGCACCACCACCAGGTCACAAATAATACGTGTACCTATGGGATGCCAGCAAACCAGAAGATACAGTCATCAGAGAGACCAGCGACCAGAGATCAAATAAGAACTCAGACATCTCAGCAGATGACAATTGGAGAACTGAGAACCAGACTCTCAAGGAGCCTTCTCAGGCTTAACTGCAATGTAGGGATAAAAAGAGGAAGGAGATCCCTGAACCAATTGGGAAATCCTTGCTTTGAGTTTGCCCTGCTGATTACATTTTTAACAACTGAAAGGAATAGGGGTCTAGGGTCTATGCTGCCCAACATGGTAGATGGCTTCTCTATTTGACATTGTAGATAAAGAACTTTTCCATCATTTCAAAAAGTTCTACAGGACACCATGCATCTCTAGAAATAAACTGATTTACAGAAAAATAAAGCTACATTCTGGAATATCTAAGCTTATAAATTGACATTACTTGAAACATATATATAAGCATGCATCATTACTAGGGTATTATCAACTCTACTTTTTTCTTTTTACCTTTTATTTGCCTTTAGCAGTTAGAAGTACTCTGATACTCTGATTCAGCCACGTGCGTTCACTTTATTTTCTCTGTGTTCAGTGGCCTATGTTTTTAAGATAGCTAGATTCAGAAAAAGGATTCCTGCAGAACAGAGTGAAGCCAACACTGATTAGGGAAAGAGAAACCATAATGTCATTTTCTGGGTACAGTTGTACCTCTGGGGTAAATGTAGGAATGGTGGCTCTCTCTCACTGAGGAGTTTAAGCAGGGGAGTGACATGATCTAATGCATGTTTTAAGAGGCTTACTCTGGTCGCTATATGGAGAATTAATTCTGAGGACAAAGGGGTGGACATGGGGGACCATTTATTGCACTACTCCAGGTCGAAGTGATGGCTGCTTGTCCCACAGCTGGAGATGCTGAGAAGTGGTCATCTTCTGAACATACCTGATAAGAGAGCAGCAGTACTGCTGATGGGTCACAACTGGGGTGTGAGAGGAAGACAGAAACAAAGGATAAGTACGTGCACTCTGGCTTAGGCAACAGAAGGAGGGTATGTCCATTTATTGAGTTGGGAGGGCTAACTCAATTAGAAGAGTGTTTGCAGGGGAAGTGTTTTGGAACATGCCAACTTGGAAATAACTATTTAATCACCCCACTGGAGACACTAAATAGACATCTCCAAGTACAAGTTCCAAGGTAAAGGCTACAGATAGGAAGTGGGCTGCTACTAGCATATAGAAGGCATTTAAAGCCATGAGACTTGGATAGGATCATTTAAAAAATGAGTGAAGCCAGAGAGGAGAGGTGGTCTTCAGACTGACCTGAGACATGTTAATGTTCAGGGATGGAACCAACAGAGAAGAATGAAAACAAGCAGTTGGGAATATCTGAAAACCAACATGTCGGGGAGGGTGTCCTGGAAGCCAAGGGAAGACAATCAATGAATCAATGGTCCGCTGGGGTGGACAAGTGAAATAGATGTATACCAAAGACCAACTTTTGAGTCCAGAAACACAAAGATCCCTGGAACCTGGAAGGGGTAGGTTTTAAAGAAATGACAGCTTTGAAACCCTGACTGGGATGTGTCCCAGGGTTCGGGGACAGCAGGTCATCTCCATGAAGTACACGAACACAGAGAGTTCAGCACATTGAAGGAACCAGTAAACGTGCTGACTTGGCTGGAATAAGTGAAACAAGTCTATTGAGAGATAGTGTTTCATACCTGGGGACATAGGAGAAGCACAGCTAAAAATTAGACAAGAAAAATAACTAGAAAATCAAGAATCTTGAGGTACTAACTCACACTGAAAGGTAATGAGGTATAAAGGCTTTAGAAACACCCAAGATTATATGTGTTACTGTGAGGTGACTTTGTCTTCATATTGAATTAACTCTCTGGCCTTATCTCTTAAAACTCTTGGTTCTTCAGATTTACTCATAAACAGTAGGGTCGTGACCCACAGGAACTGCATTAAAGGGTCGCGGCATGAGGAAGGTTGAGAACCACTGCCTTAAAGGGATCAGATTAATGAGACTAATTGTGAGTACAATTTGCTTTACTATAAAGTAGTTGGGTTTCTTTTTTAATAAAAAAATTTATTTTTTTCACTTTTTAAGTACAGAATGGTATGTGATTAAAAGCTCCATCTTAACTCCTTTATCAAAGGAAATCTCTTCTAACCAGTCCTCAGTGTAGTTCTTCTTTATATAAGCTTACATTTTTTTTTTAAAAATTGTCATTTGGGGGCAGCTCCTGTGGCTCAGTGGGTAGGGCGCCAGCCCCATATACCGAGGGTGGCAGGTTCAAACCCACCCCTGGCCAAACTGCATCAAAAAATTGTCATTTTGGCTCAGCGCCTGTGGCTCAAGTGGCTAAGGCACCAGCCACATACACCTAAGGTGGCGGGTTCAAATCCACCCCAGGCCCACCAAAACAACAACGACGGCTGCAACCAAAAAATAGCTGGGCATTGTGGCGGGCACCTGTGGTCCCAGCTACTTGGGAGGCTGAGGCAGGAGACTCGCTTGAGCCCAGGAGTTGGAGGTTGCTGTGAGCTGTGAAACCATGGCACTCTACCCAGGAGGATAGCTTGAGGCTCTGTCTAAAAAAAAGAGGGTTGGGTGGGAAAAAATATGGATGTCCATATTTTAGTTGGGAAAAATTTATGCATAGAGAGAAGGCTAT